>CAUYQV010026305.1:0-26545 GCA_963574575.1 Galagoides demidoff | reverse complement strand
TTCTTGGCAAAGCACATGTTCCTCAGGAACTTGGGATCTACCCCCTTAAGAGATTCATACCTTTGCGATCGGGGTTTCTTGATGCCATTTCTGTGTCACTTTCGGGACTGGTTGTGTGTGGTGTGGTTCCTGGACTTGGCCATGTCTGCACCACGACCCACGACTCCACTGTTGCTCTTTTTATTACCAAGTATTACCATTGTTACTAAAATACTGACCTATAAACAAATAATTGGAGTTGTGAATACTTCTTCGCTTGACATTTTAAGTGTTGTTATATTGTTTCCATATCCATAAGAATGTCATGAAATTAGAAATTCTTATTTTTTTAAGAAATTTCTTATCAACAATGCTAAAGGCTAGCTGCAAAAAAGATAAAATATTTGAAATTTAGGAGCACCTAACTTAGTTTCGTAAATAAGTGAGGTCATTAACCCTAACTTACCTTTGACCTAAAAAACAGCCGAATGGGCTATACACATTATCTGTTGCTCTGAAATCACTGAAATTACTCATTCTTGGAAAGATAGTTTTAAAAAAGCATGAAGTGTTTCCTTTTATAAAGCAAAAGTGTTTCCTTTTATAAAAAAGAAAATACATCTACTTCCTTAGCATTGCTTATCTTCAATATTTTCCTGAGATTACAAAAGGATTCTGGCAAGACAGTAAACTCTATATAGGAAACTAACAACAAGTTTTGACCATGGGACATCAGTGTCATGGCTTTATCGTACAGAATCAACGTCGTGCGTGATGAGACTGCTGTGGCCATCCGTGGAAGGTGCAGCATAATCAGGCTCAGGTGTGTTTCCATTCTGAGAATACCTCATTTCATTTCGAGGCTGCTCTCTGGCTGGCCAAGCCTTTCTAATGCAGTCATCGCACATTTGAGTGGCTTCCATCTCAGACGCCATCAGCGGAGGAACCCTCCAAACTTAATCACACAACTTGATTCTCCAAGCCATTTCACTTTCATAGAAAAGCAAATAAAAGTAATTATAACAGCCGTCTTTCAAGAGGTGGGAATCGGTTCCCGGCATAGACAATTTTAAGGCGACAAATTGAAATCAGCAGGAAAGAAACATTTGCGGTTCAGCTTATCTTTATGGACTTATTTTCACTATTTTTAGTTTTTCTTTATTTCAGTAGCTCTATAAAGACACAAAAATAGAGGTCATTCAATTTGGCTTCCTTTTCCTACTGCACAGAAACAGTAAATGAAATTGCAACCCGGTAATCTATGAATTTCCCTAATTTCAAAGTATTTGAACATTTTCATTTTGATACCCTACTTGCCAAATGGCTTCTCATTAAATGGGATTTAAAATTTTTTTCCATATTACACTTAGTTTCTGCTCTTCCTCATTATATTTTCAAATGGCTGATAACAAAGATGCTAAATCATTCCACATTTATTTCGCCTGTTTAGTTCTTCTTTCCAGAAATCACTTATGCTTCAAAAATGGCCCATTCTGTTTCTGGGAAAGATGTTAAGTGCTATTATTAAATATGACTCATTCGATGTACTTTATCTGTATACGTCGTGTCTAATAGGATTGCTTTAACACAAAAAGCTTTGTCACTTTATTTTGTCAGAAATGATAATTTTAGGGGAACAAGGTCTATGTGACTATTTTGCCTTCTCTAGACTTTTTCTACTTTGGTTCTGTAATAGCTTCAGACCGACAGATTTTTTGTGTGTGTGTGAGAGAGAGAGAGGGAGACAGAGAGAGTGACCTCTGAAAAGCTGGGGGGTATCTTTTTCATGAAGGTTCATAGCCGGGGCCCATTGTTTAACCTGACCTGTCTTAACCAACCTTTGAGCAGTTTAGATCCTCTACCGGGTTTGCTATCATCTTGATTTAGATTGTTATTTAAGAAACGTGTGTGACTTTTTTCTACACTACACTCTTTCCAAAGACCATAATATATAACTTGTGAGGTGTTTGTCTTTAATGCTTTCGTTGGTAGAGCAAACGTATCATTAGAGTTTTTTTCCTCATCAGACAAACTATAGTTATATCCTAGGGTTGGAAAGAACCCGATGCATTAGAACCTGAAACAAATGCAGAAAGCTAGAACATCCTCCCATCCAATGAAACTGGAGTCCCAGGTCAAAGGTGGCACGTAGGGCAGAGATGAGCAGTGGAGGCTTTTACTTGGGACCAAATCACTGCTGTGCCATGTGTGAGCTTTATTGGGCCAGTTCTCACTATTTATCTCTCTTTGCTTTTGTGTTTTCAACCATCAAAGGGGAACAATTATAGTACAAGCATTGAGTTGATATTTATTCTTCTAAATACTCACTTTTTCCTCCTGTTTTCGAGGCCTTACGAGAGTGTATGGAACACAGTATGGATTCAATTAGGATCAGCACTATTCTCCTTTAATTGCCTGAGTCAGTTATGGTAGACTGGATAATGTCCCCAAGGAAATTCACATCCTGATCCCCACAACCCATGTATGTGTTGTCTTGGATGGCAAAGGGACCTGGTAGATTAAGGGAAGGATCTTGAGATGGTGAGACCATCTTGGGTCACCTGGGTGGGCCCTAGACATCATGGCAAGTGTCTTTATAAGAAGGCAGGGAGGATTTGGGTACAGAAGAGGAAGAAGGCGATATGATTGGAAGGGGAGGAGACACTGGGTCCTGAGACAAAAACTGAGCATGGTCTCTAGAAATAGGACAGGGCAAGGACACGGAGTCCCCACAAAGGGTCAGGGGGAGCATGGCCCTGTTGGCCCTTTGACTTCAGTCCAATGAATTCAATTCCTGCCAGAACTCCAGAGAACAAATGTGTGTTGTTTTTAAGACACTAAATTTAGGGTAATTTCTTAGAATAGCAACATGACAGTAATGCATTCATCCATCTTGAGATTGATATTTCCAGAATTACTAGCTCATCTCTGGCTATTGAAGTGGGATAATCCAGGGATTTATATGCACCTGTGATAGGGAATACAGACTCTTGCTAAATGGCTTTGCACTCCTACAGGGTTGGAAATTTTTTAATTGTCAAGGAACTATCAACTATAAATATTTATTTATAGTTTGAAGTAGGCCAGTTAATTCTTACCTTTAATTATTTCTAAGTTGGTGTTTACAGTATTCATTTTAGCCGCAAGTTCCAGCAAATTTGTAGGCAGTGAACTGTGTCTGCTATAATGTTTGGATTACATAACTTGAATTCTCCAAGTGTATTTAGTTAAACTACATATTAGTTTAAATTTGTCTGAAAGTATATATACTTCTAAGTAAAATAATGTTGTGGCCATTGAGGAAAATTTGGAAAAAGAAAAGGACATAGAGGGTCAAATGAGAAATTGTAATTTCAAATCCATCTCCCAGAGACACTTGTGTTGATGTTTTGGTACAAACATATGATTTTCATTCATGATGCTAATACTACGTTTTAGGGAGCCTTTCCCCCAGCAATATTTTCTGGGCATCATCCCCCATCATTAATGTGTTTATCCAGCATCAATTGTAATGGCCATAGATCATTCCAGTCCACATGTCTACAGAGTTGGTATGACCAACACCCTGCCAAACATTTGGGTTGTTTTCTAGTCTTTTTCTTTGTTTGCTTGTTTTTTATATTAAACATGTGTAGGAAAAATGGGCACCAAAGACCCCATTCTTGGCAAGGAAAACACCCCCAGAAAAGGGGGGAAACAGAGAAATAAGCTGAGCAACACGGAATAAAAACAATTTAGCTGGCTTCCTTATAAAGTGACAGTTAAATTACTTGTCTGAGCAGTTTCTGCCTGGCCTGTGAGGGATACAGCTTGCAAACACCCCTGCTGGGTCTATAAACACTTTGAAGAGCAATGGCCAAAGTGGAAGCTACGTGTAAGGCCTGGGAAGGAACATTAACTAGGCCGACCCCTGCCCAGTCAATAGTCAACAACTATCCAGAAGGAAATACTCACTGTGGGGATTGGTATAATGGCCCAGGCAGAGATCAAGGGAACAGCTCAACCCCTGAGATATGGGCAGGAGGCTTGTACCCTAACCATGGAGGGAAACACCTCTGGGTGGAGATAAGGGGGAAATTCCTCTGTTCCACCGATTCTTCAGAGGAGGACTGACACCACCAGGTCCCCTCCACAGAGAAACCAGAGGGGTCTAACCTCCCCCAAGGGATCTGTGTGTGACCACAGACAGGAGGCTGCCCCCACACAAGGCTCAGGTTCTGGATTTCTCAAGGCTGCTCAGACTCTTAAAGTTAGTGACTATAGACAGAATAAGAACTAACATGCTCACTCAGAGACACTGCTGAGGGTTTTGTTCTCTTCCTCAGCTTAGGCTCTTGGCTAAATAAGAAAACAGCCTTCAATAAAATCTGGATAGAACAAACACTCAGGGCCACTTGCTGATGCCCCACAAGCTAGCGGTGGACCTCTGTGCCACTTTTTAAAACTCTAGCCTGTGTGTCCTTCTCTCCATCTCTCCCCACTTGTCATTACATTGTTCCCAGTTAGTTGCCTCGGTTTCCACAGGTCTTGTAGGACTCTGCCCCTGGGGCAGGACCCCAGCAAACACTAAAATTAAAATCAATGTAATTCATGCTTAAATAGTAGTTCTGCTTTTATATGATAATTTCTAGGCCACCAAATACCGCAGGTGACATAAACTATAAAACCGCCACATAACTGGTCCCCCTAACTCCATTTCCTCCTTTACAACCCACTAACAAGCATCTTCTGTGTCTCTGCACGCGTGATCTCAGTAAAAATGACTGGTACAGCCCATTTTAAAATCCTCTGGTCACTGGGTTAAAGTCTAAGCGCTTTTCAGGACTTGTAAGGCCCTTCCCACCGTGGGCTGTTACCTTCCTTCTCCTTTTCCTGTGTCTTCATGCCATCTACCTGGCTGCCAGGTCAGTCGTCCTGATCTCCTTTTACTCACCAAAAGTCCCTGCTCCTTCTCTCAGGTTAAAATTTTCCTTTGTGCTTTTCCTTGGCCTGGGCAGCCTAACCCAGGCTTCTTTTCCCGACCCCAAGTAAAAATCGTCAGGATTTTTAAAGTAGAATTTTAGGTGAAAGAAAGCAGGGCTAATACAGGAAACCACCTCTGTTAGGTATTGTAAATACTTATTATAAATAACACTGAGGAAGGAAGGAGGAGAAATTCAAATTGAAGGTGTCTCCTCGAAACCATCACTCCCTCTGTGAGGCCCTTTATGACACCTTCGTTCTGGGTACCCTTTTTCCTCTACCCTATGCCCACACCATGGCCCAACCTCAAAGAGGCTGTCTCCGTCATCTGCAACTCTCCAGTGATAAGACACATTAGCTTACTGAGAACAGGAAGTATGTCCTCTTCTCGCCTATGAAAAGTTCATACAACAAATAAATACAAGCAGTTTCTCATTTATACGTACCGTGGTTTAACTTAGCGGTTTTCCACTTCATAATGGCGAGAAAGCCACATGCATTCAATTTGACTTATACTGGAGTCAAATCTCCAAATTCACCCTGACCTAACCCCATCATGAGTCAGGGAGCACTCGTGCTTGATATGGAAATGAACCTTACCTTAAATTTCCCCAAAGAATTATATCTTCCCTGTTAAAATTAAAATAAAACACATTCTGAATACTTTTGTATGAAAATTTAAGCCAAAGAAAGTATGAATTTATACCAAAAAACTATCTCCTATGGATCTTATCATTAATAATATTGTAAAAGGAAGATGTGATACACGTAATTAGTAGCTGCCAAAAGAAATATGAAAGACAGATTAAAAGCCCATTAGTACAAGTTAGTTGTATTGATTTATCTGAATCAAGCCTGTCCATCCCTTAATACTTCCCAGCAGCATTTTACTATATCATAAATTAACTGTTAACCATTGAAATAAGTACATTATCAGATTTAAGTTTCTAGAGATTTTCATTTAAGTTTGGGAGTTATAATAACGATTATATGAAATGATCCTTAGTGAACATGGCAACTTCTGACAATATTACAGAAATTTGACATAGTTTCCCACCAATTTCATAGTTTAAAAAAAGGAAATGTATTTTATATTGCATTGAGAAAATGTCCCATGAATAAAATACAAAACCACTTACAGTAAGAGGATAATATATCAAGCATAAGAGAACTATATAAAGATGTACCAAGCAAGAAAATAAGTTGACTCACCACATTAGAGAATCTGCTTACTCTTGATAATCTAATGAAAAAAAAATTCCAAAAGAAGGATTTGGTGAGCAACTGAAATTTACTTTTGAAAAATAATTATGATCACAATGTAGAAGAAATATAGTACAGAAAAGGTTGAAGAAAGCTATAGGAAGGCATTGGGTTTAAGTTATCCATAGCTCTCTCTTTCAATAGACATTTATCTATCTTCTATCATAAAACTTCTGTTCATGTCTTTTCCCCACTTTTTGACAGGTTGGTTCTTTCTTCTTGATTTGTTTGAGTTCTCTGTAGATTTGGATATTAGTCCTTCCTTTCTTAGATGTATAGTTTGTGACTGTTTCCTCTCCTTCTGCAGGTTGTCTGTTCATGCTACTGATTATTTCCTTCGCTGTGTAGAAGCTTTTTAAATTTAATTTTGTTGTTCTATATTGGCAGTTTTGTTGTCTTAATCATAAATTCTTTGCCTAGGCTGATATCTAAAAGATTTTTTCTGCATTTTATTTTACAATTTTTATGGTTTCATGCCATCTTGAATTCATTTTTGTGTCTCATGAGAGGCAGGGGTCCTGTTTCCTTCCTCAGCATGTGGCTATCCAGCTTCCCCAGCACCATTTATTTAATACGGCATCCTTTCCTCAGTCCATATTGTCTGCTGTGTCCAAGATCAGTTGGTTGAACCTAGATGGTTTATTTCTGTGTTCTCTATTCTGCTCCATTGTTCTATGTCTCTACTTTTATACCAGTGCCATGCTGTTTTGGTTACTATAGCCTTGTAACATAATTCAAAGTGAGGCAATGTGATGCCTACAGATTTGTTCTTTTTGCTTACAATTGCTTGTGCTATTCAGGCTCTTTTTTTGGTTTCAAATGAAGCTGAGGATTATTTTTTTTTAGATCCGTGAAATATGACACTGACTAATACAAAATTTTTGAGATTGATGTCTGGAGTGGTGCCTCTCCAAAAGACAGCAATCCAAAGAGAACAGTTTTCTGGGGGAGAGACTGTGTTTGTGTGTGTTTTCAGCTTTGTGAATGAAAGTGTAGGTCCATACACCTTGATCAGGCTCATTGAAAATTATTTTCATGGAGGCAATGAAAGTATATGACTTTTAATTTCCTAATTCATGATCCCCAAAGTGGGACTGTTATTTCTAAGCAGCAAATTGCTTGGAAAAATGAGTTAAATTCTGTGCTATTGAGGTTTAGAAAATTTTCTTTCAGTTATAGTGACAAACAAATTCTTCAGATTCTTCAATTTACTTTTTATGTGATGATAGGGCTTTCATAATCTATATACAATTGTCGATTATTCCTTTCAACTCTGATTTTAACTTAAAAGAGACTTTTTAAAGAGATGTTATGATAAACTGATACACACTGACACATTGTATGAGCCCTCTGTATTTTCTAAGGCTGTTCTCCGTAAAATTAGTGGCGTGTTCACAAAATTGTTATATACATGTGTTTATGCACTAACTCTTTGAGACAAGGATTTTTGTTGTTATATCTCTCTTCAACCTATGTCCAGAGACATATGCCATAGGGGATGAGACTCAGGACCAAACTGTTTCTCAACGTTCCTCTAAAAATGTCAAGTCAAACTTTTTTCATACACATACTAACATATATCTTTCCTCTACAGTGACACACACATGGCATTTGTGTTGTGTCTAAGTCAGTTTTTCTCTGACTTTGACTTTGGTTAGGATTATCTACCACAGGAAGTATCTGTAACGCTGGTTAAAAATAAAGTATGAAGGAGTTTGGCAATAAGGGAAAGGTCAAAATAAACTTCTGCTCAGAAAGTAAGGTGGAGTCCTTGTACTGTGGAAACAAGGGCAACACTTCCCAGAAAGCATCTTTTATATCATTTCACTGTTCAAATAGAGGCTCATGAAGGAGAGCTTTAAAACCCACTCACTTAATGATTATGATGATTAAGTGCCATCAGTAATTCAGGAATTTCACAGCACATAAAGAGACACTGTTTCTGTGCTTGTGGTTTATTATCTGACAGAGGCATACATAGTGTTGAGACATTAAACTCATCATTGAAGAAAGTAGTTTCATCTCAAAGGGTGAAAGTTCATGAGTACTTACGTGGGTGGTTTTATGTCCTTTGATGGAGGGTGGAGGCAGGAGGACGGAGGGCTGAAGGTGCCCTTGAAGGCCCTAGAGAGGTTTCATGAAAGAAGTAATGAGAAATAATGATAAGGTATTGATGAAACGAATCATGCAAAATAAAAAATATATAGACCTTTTAAAATATACATAGGCATATGCAAAATATTTTGTGCCACAATTTTTTATTGAACCTGTTTCTACAGTTCCCTGTTCTTTGCTCAATGATCCATTAAACCAGAGCACTATTAAGAGACCTCTAATGTACGTGTGAGAGAACAAAAGAAAAAAAAGCCAAACAGGCCCAGTATTCCCAAAGAGATCTTCTCCCAAATAAATCCTCATCTAACAGGAACACACATTTGCTTGAAATATTGACTAGTGGTGTGCTGTCTTAACTGAAACGTCCTAGGATACAAGTCTATGAATATATCATTAAGAAAAGCAATGTGAATGGTGCCTTTAAAAAAAAAAAGGTTTAAAAGATTTCACAGTTTCTTAACTATTAACATTAAATATGGTTTTTGGAGCTTAAGATTATGTGTGCCTGTTGGCGGGGGCACATGTGTATTTAACTTACCACTTTAAAGAAAATAAATGGGTTGTGTGCTTTACTGTTAATTTTTTCTTCACATTTGTTGGGTGCATTTCAAAGTTTTAAACTGAAATATTTTTTTGTATTCATTCAGAGGTCAGTCTTGTCTGGCCTCATTTTTAGTCCTGTAGCTTAGTAGAGTCCCAGCCAAAGAGGATTAGTTGATCTATTTTAATTAGTATAATAAATGATGTCATTAATGGTATCCACACAGTTTAGGAAATTAGTTTTCTTTATGTTTTCTTAGATGGCCTAGAAACCCTTACTGGAAGATAGCTGAACAAAATATAAACATTTTCAGGAGCATGCTAATTCTATTTTTGGATTTTTGCTGTATGGTAAATTTTGGCCCGTTCCAACTTTTAATAATGTAAAAGGTCAAATACTTAACACAGATGCACTTGAGAGCGTCTACACTAAATGCCACATTAGTCTCAGTGTAATTAACATGCTCACCCTGTGTTTGTTAAGCAAGAAAATAGGATTATTTCCCTTAGGACTCATGGACCTTGCAGAATAACAGATAAGAGACATAAATTTTGCAGCTGCTACCAGGACAGAAACAAACTATACAGTCCATAAACACATTTTGGTTTAATGTTCTAAGATGAGAATTACAGCATAAATCTTATTTATCCATCACTATCGTCCCATTATTATCAGCCTTAAGGATCAATATTTTACAAGGCAGGCTAGGGAATCAGAGATTCACACCACTGAGCAGGTTATGATATAATATCATTATATTAAATGACAGGCTCATCCAGGAACCGTACTGCAGGCAAATTAACTATTATGTCTACAAATGTCTAAAATGGAAACACTAGGCCATCGTGCATTCACAGGGAAGCTAGCGCCCATACTAGGTCCACATCAAGCTTTCTACACACCTGGTCAGGAGATTCTGGTAGATGTACAATGAGAAGGGAACATTAGGTGCTCATTATCAAAAATGTGAAGCTGCTCACGTTACCGGCAGTTTATGGATGGTTTATTTTCAGTCACAAAATACCAAAGCTTGTAGAAATTTAGAAATTTTCTGGGCCGGTAGTTCTCAAGGTGTGGTACCCAAATTAGTACCATCAGCCTCAGAGGGAACCTGGTAGAAAGCCAAGTCCTTGGCATAGAGGTGTTTTTTTTTTTTAACACAATCAAAAGTATCAATTTCATATCGCCTGTTAATAACTATGGAATATTTTTATCTAATATGCTATTTGGAGACGTAGATGGAGTAACTATATGTGAAAACGTCATGAAGCCTGAAAGCAAGGGACACTCACATTACTGCTCTGACCACACACGCCCTGGGGCCCAAAGGGCACCCGGCAGGAGGGAGGAGCGGAGGGAGGCCCCGAGTGGCAGGTCCTGGGGGCGGGCTCTAGACAGAGGCACCAGACAGAAAGGCCAAGCCTGGTGACCTTAAGAAAATCAACAAAAATGGGAAATCTGAGGAATTACACAGAGGCCAGTCATTAGCCACAAGAGGCAGCTGGGAAAGGAAGGGAAGAGGTAGCGGGTGTGGCCAGGCACCCCAGACCATCTGATGCGAGCGCATCTCAGGATGTTCTGAGCCGGAATAGGGCAGGGAGCGGGGCACAAAGAGGGATGCTGTGTTACATGAAAATAAAAAATCCCCTTTAGGCAGCATGAGTCCAGCAGGGGTCGAGTGTCCAGACAGGAGGAGACAGCTGTACATAGAGGGGCGGGAGGCGACCCATCGTGTCCAGCGTTCTCTCTGAAGTCACTCTACTCAGATTTGTCACTGGTAAGAATGAAAGGGGAAGCGAGCTGCCCACCCCACCCCTTTATGCCACGGAGGAAAGACAGTGCTGTGCGTGGGTCCAGGGTGTCATCACCCTGGAGAAGCGAGGCACAGGGAAACAACAGACACACACCAAGGGGGTGGGGTGAGACAGCTCCCCCTGTGAGGTCAGCCCAGGAGGCCGGAGTCCCCCAAGGGAGAGGCACACAGGTGCAGATGCCCCTAGTGGTGAGATTCGGGAAGGGAGGAGAAGAGAAGAACAACTGTCTTTACTCACCTTTCAATTGTGGTGTTTCACTTGTTTCAACAAATATGCGATTCCGTATGATTTGAAACTCGCAAAAAAAATTAACAGAGTAATATAAGACACAGATGTCCTAAAATTCTCACTGACGGGATTAGCTGGGGCTGTGCACACGTGTTGACGCGGTGCAGGGTTAATGTGGCCAGTGTGGGCTCTGTAGATGTTACATCGTGAGAAGCTGGCTGCAGGAAGAAGTCATGTCAGTAACTGTTAATAAAGTGACAGGTGACAGAAAGCCTTATAAGACCCACATTTTTCTTTTCTCTCACTCTTCTCTCTCTCTCTCTCTCTCTCTCTCTCTATATATATATATAGGTTGAATCCTATGAAATTTCTGATATGTTACAGTGTGTGACCTACAAAACTACAACGTCACGTAGTTCAATCCTATCTTTCTTTCTACACAGACAGGTAGAGATACACACGCACTCATATACACACTAAATTTGAAGCTTTTGATAATTGGTTAAAACTATTTTGGTCTCATTTTCCATTTCATTGATCAAATACATTTACATAAAAAATAGTCTTCACAGTTGTAAGCTTGTCTGTTTGTATTTCTGACCTACATTGTACATCCTTTAGGATGTATGGCAAACATCAGCTCCTATGGATATAATTATGATTCCCTAAAATAAAACACTATGATTTAAAAAGAGAAAAAGAGTAGAGCCAAGTACATGGAAACGAAGGCAATATTGGAGACAGACCAAGCATCTTAGTTCATCCTCCAGTTAGTGATACTTTTCAAACTTAAAACAGGCTCCTGAACCCATTAGGAGGCCTTCCCCACACCCATGGCTCCTAATTTGTATTGTTGAAGAACCGAATTCCAGACACGCAAGGCCCATGGCAGGGCCAGGCTCCTTTCCAATCCCCTGCTCTACTGGACGTGGAAACGACAGCAGCTGCTCCTCTATTTCTCTCTGCCAATGAAATCGACCCTTTCCTAGTATCTCTTATGCAACAAGTTCCTCTTCCAAGTAATCAGAACTGTGCAGAATGAAACCTGTGACCACACATATGATTAGACATCGACCAGGATCCCGAGGAGCAAATTAGTGAATTAACCGCACAGCCTTAAAATGGATTAGCAGTGTAGGGACTGTGTTTTTGAGCAGAAAGATCAGAGATTTGTTACTTTGGGAGTAAACACTATGCAAAAAACAATTATATGCATTACCCTTTTTAAAGTACTTTTTACTTGCCTTAAGCCATGAGGTAGGCATTATTATCCTCTGTCTTAAAAATGCAAAACCTGGGGCCTTTCAATGACTTCCCATTAAAGGCAAAGAGGATTTAAACCCAGGTCGGTCCACATGGGAATCCTGTACTCTGTATTAGACTGCTTTGGAGGTCAGCTTTGGAGCTGCTGGTGCTGGAAAAGTTCCTGAACATTGAATGCAAGGTGCATCGGTTATAAAAGGAGCATCCACAGCTGAGTCTACAGGAAAAACGTCAGGAAGGTCTCCAGCAAAAATTACAGCACCGTCCACCAGTAGGAGTTTGGGGAAAACCCCAAAAGGAGAACACTGCATTTGGGCCTTTAAGCACAGAGGACAGCAGAATTCTCACACATTTCTTTTGTCCGTGTAAGTAGACTCCTAGCTCACCCAACACCAAGTTCACACATCAGAAGGCTATCACAGCTTGTGTGCGGTCCCCTTCCTAAGGAGGGCTACCTGCCAGCAAGGCAAAACCTGGAGCCACTTTGCAACCAGAAAGGTAAAGGGTCCGTGGTCCCCTTCTAAGGAAGCAATGAAAAAAGCCAGAGTCATGACCCTGGGAAGTGACTTTACCACCGACAGTCACATAAGCCTCCAATTGTCCCCAACAGGGTGTGAGGGGTAATTCTTATCCTGTCTACCTGGTTTTATAAATGAAACACATTTATAAAAATACATTGAAAAAAAAAGTTTTAAACACATATACAAGAACTTTTTTATTATTATTGTAGGTATCAGAGAATGTATGCCTTTGATTCTAGAAGCCAGGCGCATTCTCACAAGTATACAGGGTTTCCTAACTGTGAACTCTTGTCAGCTTGCTTTCATTGCCTTTCATATATTTCTCTCTTTTAAGTGGTCTTAATCTAATCCACATCATTATCTTAATCTTGGGATATTAGCTATTTATGCTAGCATGTGTGTTTCTCCATGGATAAGGAAAACGTATACACTTAAGAAAAAAAGCCTGGAGTTAAGTATCTCCTTGATGCAGATTTTCAAACCTAAAACATTTTGCTGCCCACTAAACCATTCTGGGATTTGGCTTCGAGAAGGTATGAACCGTGTCTCCCCAGGAGCTCCCTGTCACTTGCCCAAGCGCCATCTTCGTCCCAGCATGTACAGTCCCAGAGATTAATGGGATTTCACGTGCTGATTTCATTTTTAACCGTGGTAAGAACTGTTAATGTGAGAGCCTTCTTGACGAAGTTTTAAGTGCCCTGCACGGTATCGTCAAGTGCAGACTCGATGTTGTACAACAGACCTCTAGAGTTTATTCATTTGCACGATGGAGTCTTCATACCTGTTAAACAGCAACCCCCACCCCCAGCGAGCACCATCTTACCTGCTGTTTCTGTGAGTTTGACTGTTTTAGATATTTCATGTAAGTGGAATTATGCAATACTTGTCCTTCTATGTCAGACTGTTTCACTTACCACGAAATCCTCCAGATTTCTCCAGGTCATAGCACATGGCAGGATTACCTTCTTTTTAAGGCCGAATGATATTCCACTGTGTGTATATATGACATTCCCTTTCTCCATCCATCTGTGGATGGGCATTTTGGCTTTTTCCATATCTTGGCTCCTGTGAATAATGTTCAGGACATGAAGTTAATTGCCAGCTAGCTTCCCACACTGATGTCCACACTAATATGCCAAATCACGAGTCCCTGAGTGAACAGAAACGCTTGAGCTTTGTCGTTGCTGCTACTTAGATTTTGATATATTCAGACTTAATGAATCTTTCTAAAACAGTGATTGTCAGTAGAAACCAAAAGACAGAATAGCTTGCCTAATACTGCAAGCCGCTGATGGAGTTTTCCCGGGAATACACACTTCAGTGCACCTCCAGCAAGCACTGAGCTGCCTCTGTGCACAGATTCTCTCCATAGAGAGCTTAGACGAGCACAAAGAATAAAGAGTAGGAGAGAGGACATTTAATCTTTAACTTCTTATTTGTATATCATGTATCTTTCCATTGAGAAATTTAGGATAGTATTAAATTATAAAGATACACAGACAATGTGAAGACGTCGTCAGATCCTATTATTACCAAACTAAAAGGCTAGATCATTCAGAAGTTTCTAAATATCAAAATAACATAATCATCAGCTATTCCTTTATTACATTATCACATTTTTGCCAATAGAATCGTGTCAATCATGCCATGAAAACCATTGTGGTTAAAGTGGTCTAGAATCATTAGGCAAATCAGTAATTGAAAGTTACCAAAAGGATGTGAATGTCCAGTCCCCAAGGCTTCTCAGACCCCTGCGTCACACTTCCTATGTGGAACACTCTTCTCTGCTTTCCATCATACCTTCTCACAGGCAGAAACCGGTTACTCTAAAATACATTATTTTTGCATCTTTCCAGTTCAGTTCAACTGTCTGTTATGGGAGGGACAAAAAGAAAGTATCTTAACAAAAGAACTCTGATAAGAGATGTATTTCCTAGTGAATCGTCCTCTGAATGTTAACCGTCCCAGCTTGCAGGCTATTTATCCTGTAATCTTTTTATTTTCCATCTTTACAAGTCCCCTGTTGTGGTAGAGCAGTAGTCTCGCCGAGCAATTCTAAGGGGCAGCAAATCTTTCAGAACAATTTTCTGTATTCAGAATTAAAACGTGCTTCACTCTTTTTAACAATGGCTCTAACAGGATAAGAGCTTGATCCTAAAACCACAGGAATCATTCATTTTCTCTGCTTTGTCTTTGTCCTAAAATAAATGTTTTTTTTCTTTCTTGTGAAAACCACAGCTCTCTGATTTTTTCCACTTCATCTATATGTGGACAGCATGCTATTGTTTTTTTAAATCCTTAGAAGAAGAGACTCTTGCCATCAAAACAGTTGCAACCACAAAAATCTGTATGACTTATCAGAAATAATTTAAACAACTCAGGTAACTGAACCATGTTTTCTGGAAATTAACCATGATTACTAGTCTTTATAATCCCATGAATTTTAGTGGTAAAAAGGCCTCTTACCTAACTTTCTTTAGTGAAGAAAACATTGTCCATATTCATTCTTTCTTTCTTATATACCTGGGAGTTGTTCTACTCTCCCTATGAACGTACCCCAGGTGGTCACTTTCATGAATAAAATTAATTCATTATTATACGTATTTCAGAACAAAGACGGGTTTCACTGAAACTTAGCAGTTCTGCTACATAGTGGGTAAATGTAAAATCTAACAAAAATTTGAAGGCACTACCCGAATCATGGGAATCAATAAATATCACTTTTTCTTTTTTAAACAACTAGATTTCTATTTTGCCTCTTAGGTCACATTCTTCTTTAGTAAGATACATGACTTATCATTTATGTTTTTTTTATTAAGTCACATGCACATAGATCATGAACACATTTATGCATATGTGGGGTGCAATGTGTTGATTTTCTTATACAATCTGATGTGCTTACATCAAACCAATCAACATAGCTTTTGCCTCATTTACTCGATTCTTGTGTTAAGATATTTATGTTGTACACTTGGCAGCTTTGACTTCTACCCTTGCAATGTGCTCCATAGGTGTGGTCCTGCCTTTTGTCCTCCCTCTATCAAACCTCCCGCACCCACTTCCCTTCCCTCTCCATTTCTCTCCTTCATCCTGGGCTATAGTTGTGTTCTATCTTTCATAAGAAAGTGTGAGTAAATACAAGTAGGTTTCATAGAAGTTCTGAGGATATTGGATACTTTTTCCTCCATTCTGGAGATACTTTACTCAGGAAAATATGCTCCTCATCTTTTTTTTTTTTTTTTTTGAGACAGAGTCTCACTATGTTACTCTTGGTAGAGTGTCATGGCATCACTGCTCACAACAACTTCAACTCTTGGGCTCAAGTGATTCTGTTGCCTCAGCTTCCCAAGTATCTGGGACAACAGGCACCTGCCATGACACCCAGCTATTTTTTTGTTGCAGTTGTCATTGTTGTTTAGCAGGCCCGGGCCAGGTTCGAACCTGCCTGCCATGGTGTATGTGTCCAGTGCCCTAACCACCAAGCTATGAACGCCAAGCCTAAATATCACTCTATTAACATTGTCAAGAACTTTGAAGGGTTTAGGATTTTACCTGCATGTAGGCTAAGTTAGCCTGACATCATTTCCTGGATGCTAGCAGAAGACATGAGACTCTGGGGTCAGAGACAGTGGGTAGTTCACTACTCACAGCATTAACCAGAGGGTCAGCGTTAGTCATCTTCCTGCTGGATGATGCACATTAAATAGGTCATGTTACCAAAGAGGAACCACAAGTTTAGGGAACCTCAGTGTTTTATAATGGACGATAGTCCAGCCTGATGTTTGCCCCAGAAGGAGACATTATCTTTTTTGTACTAAAATAAACAAGTATTTCTTTTGCTTCAGAGGCAGACTTTGTAAGGCCTATGGGTCTTCAAATATCCTTGAAAAGATAATACAAAACAAAGGCAGTCGGTGGCTTTTGCTCACACACTATGCAGAAACGTAAGAGATTCACAGAGAGCACTTTGCCAACAAGCTCTCAAAGTATAGGTCTTATTTCCTCATTTTCTCATCAAATCCACATATGTTTAGATATTTTTAAAATCTTTTAAATTGTTACACTTGTACTGTACATCATCCTATGAGCTATAACAAAGCTAGAAATACAGGTAATTATTTCCTCGTCCTCACCTATAGTATATATTTGACCATCACATTGAGCTTTATGGTATTTTCAAACTTCCATTTTAAAAAGGGATTGTCATTTCACTGTTAGTCAGGACCATGCCACATTAATTAAATTCTTTTGATTCAACAGGTAATGACGGACAGAGACATACAGGCAAGCGCTGAGATGGCTGCCCTACTCTCTCTGAGCACACAGGAGTGAGCCGCCGCATCCATTTTCCATAGTTTATTCACTAATATTTATTGAGTGCCTGCTATTTTCCTGGCATCTTACAAGGCTTGAAAGAAAGTTTCCTCTCCTCAAGCTCAGTGTAATCTCATAGAGAAGACACAAAAGTAAAGAGAGAAGAGAAATGATGGTGATGTCACAGTGAGGGCTCCAGACTCAGGCTGAGTGGGATGTTGGGGAAGCCTGCCTAGATGAGTTCTTAGAAAAAAATGTGGATTAGCCTGGTAAGAGCTGAAGTTTAAATGCAGGTGAGGGTGAGTATTCCTGATAGAGGAGGGAGCCCATGCCATGAAAGTCCATTTTTCTGGGAACTAGATGTAGTTTCTAAGAGGGTCATTAGAGCAGAGGGTGTGAGGAAGAAACTGGAAAGAGGAGACTGGAGAAGGAAGCACATTTCACCTCTAAATGTAGACCACAAAGAGTCTACATTTATATAAATGAAATATAAAAATATAAAAAGTTGGTTAAGGGTAACAATCTGGCCTGAAGGGAGCCCTGGGGGATTTGTCTTAAAGCCATTATTTCCATAGCAGAAAAAAAAATGTTTTTACATAAGTTTTACTGCAGAAGAGTGGAATTGATGGATTTTGTAAGTGGTGGTTAACTAAAGAATCCCAAAGTCATGACCTTGGTGCCACTATTAAGAACTGTATAGACTACACTATGGAGGTAGCTTTATCCTAAAAAGATAAGGGAACAGAGATGACCAGATGTCCATCACTTTGGCAAAGACCAAATTAGGAGAAGATGGACACTTTTGGCAGGAAGTCCAGATGGGTGGCTGTAGCCATAACAATTCTAGGTAGAGGTAGTGAGCAGGAAGCAAATGGATGGATTCAGCGGGTATTAAAGGTGTAGACCTAGAGTATGTGATGATGATGGCATGGGGAGATGATGGAAAGCATAGAGGCCAGAAAGGTTCCCAGTTCTTTGACATGGGCTATTAGGTTGATTGGTGCCACTCATCAAAATAGTAAACACAAAGGACCAGGGAAATTGGGTAAGAAAAAACCAATGAGTTAAGTTTTGAAATCCTGTACAACTTCTTGGTAAAATCGCCAAGTTTTTGTTTCTTGGTTGTGCCTGTTCAATTGATGAAGGCCAATTTGGAGAGGCATCAAGGTTCCCTTCATTTTATTTAATTATTTAAGTTTTAATTTTTGTTTCGGATTGATATGAAGGCACAAATTTTTAGGTAACATTATTTTCATTTCTAAGGTAAAGTTCAAGTTGCAGTTGAGCACTTCACCCAGGGGGTGTGCTGAACACTTCACGTTGTACAGATTAGGTGAGACCCCACCAATCACCCTTCCTCCACTGCCCTCCCTCCCCCTCCCTCTTTTGCTCTCCCCCTCACTAGACTATACTTGTGTTAGTCTTGTGTGGGCTTGTAGTTGTTTATATATTGGTTTCATATTAGTATTGAATACATTAGATATTCTTTTTTCACTCATGCAATACTTCACTAAGAAGAACGTGTTTCATCTCCATCTAGGTAAACACAAAAGATGTAAAGTCTCCCTCTTTTCTTATGCCTGAATAGTACTCCATGATATACATATACCACAGTTTGTTAATCTGCTCATGGGTTGATGGGAACTTGGGTTGATTCCATGTCTTGGTAATAGTGAACTGAGCTCCAATAAACATTCTAGTGCAAATGTCCTTAGGATAAAATGATTTTTTTTTCTAGGTAAATACCTAGTAATGGGACTGCAGGATGAAAAGGAAGATCCACTTTTAATTCCTTGCAAATTCTCCATACTTCTGTCCATGGAGGTTATGTTAGTTTACAATTCCACCAACAGTGCAAAAGTATTCCCTTCTCTCCACATCCACACCAGCATCTGCAAATTTGGGGGTTTGTGATGTGGGCTAGTCTCACTGGAGTTAGGTGATATCTCAGAGTGGTTTTGATTCACATTTTTCTAAGGATTAGGGATGATTAGTATTTTTTCCCGTGTTTGTTGCCATTCAGCTGTCATCTTCAGAGATGTTTCTATTCAAGTCTCTTGCCCACTTACAAATGAGGTTGTTTTCTCTTTTCTTGTTAACTAATTTGAGTTCCCTGTAGATTTTAGTTATCAGGCCTTTATCATATTTATAGCATGCAAATATCTTCTCCCATTTTGAAGGCTGTCTGTTTGCTTTAGTTATGGCACCCTTAGCTGTGCAGAAGCTTTTTAGCTTGATCATATCCCATTTATTTATTTTTGGTGTTACTGCAATTGCCCAGGGGATCTTCTTCATAAAATCTTTTCCCAGGCCAATTTTGTCAAGAGTTTTCCCCATAGTTCCTTCTAGAATTTTTATTGCTTCATGTCTTAAATTTAAATCTTTTATCCCGTGAGAGCCAATCTTTGTCAGTGGTGAAGAAGTTCAGATCTAATTTCAGTCTTCTACATATGACTAACCAGTTCTTCCCACTACCATGTATTAAATAAGGATTCTTTTACACAGTTAACAGTCAGACTGAGGATCAAATTAAAGACACAATACCTTTCATAGTAGCTCTAAAGAAAATGAAATACCTGGGAATATATCTAACAAAGGATGTGAAGGATCTCTGCAAAGAGAACCATGAAAACCTGAGAAAAGAAATAACAGAAGACATTAACAAATCATGACTGAGAAGATTCAACATTGTTAAAAAGATTCTCTTCATTTTTGAAGTTCCTCATTCTTTGTCAACAGGTGATTAAGAATGTTGAGAATGTTACAGCTACAAGATTTCCAGCTGTGGGGTTTGCCCAACCAGGGAACCCAAAGTAGCCCCCCTTTACTCCCACCTGCATTTGGGGGGAAAAGTTTTTTCTTCAATCTATAAGAATGTAGCTATTAATAAATTAAATATTCAGACATTTCAAATAAAAGGTAGGGAAAGGGCAGTTAGTGATACAATATATTGGGCTATACTCTATCCATTGGTTTATTTACATTATCCCACTTGATCCTCACTACTCTGGGGTAGTCGTCAGCATTATTCCATTATTTGCACATAAAGAGGAACCTAAGACTTAAATTACACAGTCAGGACTCAAACTCAAGTTTGATACACTCCAAATTATGTTCTGTTTCATTTGTCAGGGTTTCCCATAGTATCTCTTTAAGACGTTCGAAAGTTACTGGATTTTGTTGTCTTCGTCTTGTTTCCAAACCTACTTGGAACCATTTAAATATTTTATATTATGTCCCAGTTCAAGTCTTAAGTTATGTAAACTCTGTACATCTATTTATTTCACAACTCCACCCACAACTCCATCCACACTTCTCTCTTTTTCTTTTTAAGAATTATATTTCTAATCCCTCTAACCTACAGGAGATGACACAGCCAAACTCATGTAATAATAATTTATTAAGAACCTACTAAATGTGATAACCTATACTGGGGACTTTAAGTATACCGTCTTATTAAACTCTCATACATCAGTTGTAACTAACTTACTTTATAGATAAGGAAACCAAAGTTTAGCGTGGCAAATAGAGCTCGCCATGGGGGTACCCTGCTAGAATGTGGCCTAGTCTGCTTCTCAACCAAACCTATCAGACCCTAAAGCCATCAGCTGTGGACAACTCTGACTTACAAGTCATCTTTATTTTCTCATAGCTATTATTCATACACTTGAAAACAATAAATCAACTTGAGGATACTAAAAGCTTAAAAATATATATATAATAAAGGTAAAAGAAACCCATTTTATCTTGGGTGCCAAGAATGGATTTTCTGCAATCCATTTGAAAATTGCTATGCAATGGATGGAGAATGGGGAGGGAAAAAGAAGGTAAAAGGAGGAGAAAGAGTGAATTGTGAAGAGGATGTTCTGTCTTCTCCCTTACCAGGGTCTTCCCATTACCTCCCTTCCATGACGTCATACTTTTAGCTCCCACAAGACAGCTGTTTATCTTAGTTGCTACACTCTTCTCTACCAAGAGATTGTTTCAGTATAATTTCATAAGATTTATGTTTAGAATGAGCTGTCTACAAAAAAAATTACATTTATTCAGAAAATACAATTTGTGTTTTATATTCACAAGTCAAAAAGTTATATGGCTGCAGATCAAAAGTTAGAATCATTAGATGACAACTAATTCATTTAAAATAAAAATAGTTTTCTTACCGTTTCACACACACCCACCACCACTATCATGACCGCTTCATGAATCTAGACTGAAGTCTCAACTAGCACCCAAAATCAGGGTTCCTCAAACTTTTTAAACAGGGGGCCAGTTCACTGTCCCTCAGACTGTTGGAGGCCAGACTGCGGGCCCCAGGATGAGTCAGCTACTAAGCAGGACAGGCAGCAGCAGCAAAAATACCTGGCGGGCTGGATAAATGTCTTCGGAGGGCCGCACGTAGCTTGAGGACACCTGCCCAAAATGGTAGCTAATGAAGAATATTGGGATAGCCCTTTCCTAAGAAAACCACATTAAAGACTGAAAGAAGTCAGGTTTGGGAGGAATTATACTAAGTATTTGATTCTTTAAGTCTTGAAATGTGGCAAATGACCATTCACTTTAAATTCAGCTGCTTTTGCACTTAGAAAAATCTCGTAGTTCAAACTATTTTCCTAAATTTCTTTCTTGTATATTTAATGATTTTTTCCCACTGGATCTCTGTAATTTAGTTTCATCTGCAATATAGACAAGAACACAAACTAGTAAATTTCTCTAAAGAGCAGGCCAAATTTCCTAGTGCCAGAATTTTTTTTTAATTGATAGAGTTTTAGAGACTTGTATACAGACTTAGCATCATGAAGACTCAAGGAAATGTGAACTGTTTCTGTCTTTGACTTTGTTAAGATTTAGAAAAATATAATTTATATTATTTACCAATTTTCATTAAGTCAATGCTATTAATTATGTAAACTGAAGGGTTTGCATTAAAATATCTTCTACTGCAGTAGTAAACACACAGCAAATTTAGAAACATTAGCCAACTCATTGTCACAGACATAATCCAAGAACACTACAAATGGATTATTAATCATGACTTTCTGTCTTAAGATTTAGAATTCTGTTTTATTAAATTATTGTTACATATACACATAACCAAAAGGAGAAAAACTAATGTTTTTGACTTTCACAAGTAGGGAGTAAAACATAGAATCAGATACAGACCTTTGGAAAAAGGATTTTTATAGTCAAGTATATACAAAACACAAATAGATTATGTGGAGCTCTTTTGAAAATCTTGCAACTGTAGCATTTTATTGTATGTATATGATAAAATACTATTCAGCCATAAAAAGATGGAGACTTTACATCTTTTGTAAATGTAGTCAAAACACATTCTTCTTAGTACAGTATCATGAGAATGGAAGAGGAAGTATCTAGTGTAATCAATTCTAATGAGAAGCCAGTAGACAATTAATACATGCTCACACAAGAGAAAAGCTTAATTCAATTCAAGATGGAGGTGGAAGGAGTGGGGGGACTGGTATGCTCCCACTTAATGGGCACAATGTAAAGGTATATGGCCCACCTCCTGGATGCAGGGCATTACTACAACAGGGACTTTATCTAACAAGTGCAAAAATTGTAACCTAATTGTACCCTTGTATTATTCTGAAATTAAAAAAAAAAGAAAGAAAATCTTACTATTGTGTGGCATGGAAAGAAAAAAGTTATGACATCTGCCTTGCTCTTCTGCCTATAAAATGTGCTTTTGTTTGCAAAATCAGGCCCTTTTCCTTGGCCATTGTGTTTCGGGGTAAACTTTGGGGAGTCAGTGAAGAGTTCTGACCCAGGCCACTTGAGTCCCAGTGTTAGTGTCTGTGCACTTGGGCATCCGCATGGAACAATAGGTAAGAGCACCTGTCCTGCAGGGCTGTCAGGTGAGTTTAGTAACTCAGCATAAAGGAAATATCTGACACGCCCTGGAACGTTGTTAGTGTTCAATCGCCTGGCCAGCTCAGCAGCTGCTGCTTAGTATACGATGATGGTTGGCCCAAAGCGAGCTGGTAAGTGCTGGACTCGCGTTAGGATCTGTACGCTCCGTCTCTTTTCTGTCCTGCAGGTTTTCAATTGTGTACAGGTACAAGATGATATGAGGTGGCAGTTCTAAGCATGCATTTTTCTAGCCTTTTTACATTACTACTTACTATGAAAAATAGCTAATAAAAATACAACTCAAGGGGACGGTGCCTGTGTCTCAAAAGGGTAGGATGCCCATCCCATGTGCCAGAGGTGGCAGGTTCAAACCCAGCCCCAGCAATAAGAAAAAAAAAAAAATACAACTCAAGGGTGGCACCTGTGGCTTAAAGGAGTAAGGCACTGGCCCCATATGCCTGAGGTGGCGGGTTCAAACCCAGCCATGGCCAAAAACTGAAAAAAAACAAACAAACAAAAAAACCAACAACTCAAATATATTCTCCCATAGAGTGAGAATAAAATAAAAATAATTAATTAAAAATTAAAGACTAATAAGTGGTTAAGATGATGATTTTCATTTCTGCCAGCTGGGTACAGTGGTCCCATGCCGGCTAGACTTATATTTACAAATATAAGAAATCACAATTTGTTTTCTGATGGTCAGAATGCTTCCCAGATCGGTGGGAAATTAATCTAATCAGTTTCTATGAGTCCCATATCTCTGCTCTCATTCTGGACGTTTACAGCACTACCAGAGACACTGCAGTATCTGTTCTCCAGTGTTACCAACTAGAAGATTGTTTTAGAAACTTTGGTTTCGGGTGGCCCCTATGGGTCAATAGAGTTTCAAAGTCTAGACTCCAAAATTACTGCATAGCTTGTTAGCTGTGTAATTCAGACCTTAGAATAGTGAACTTAATTATAATAAATCCTTGTACACCTTTGTCAGTAGGATGAACTTACTCAATTCCCCACCACACTCAACGCCTCTTCTCTAGACCTACACCAGCACTTCTCACCTCTCCCTTTGGATGCTGGAGGATTCCTGATGAGCTGGAGAAAAGTGGGAAGAATTAAGAGTAAGCCACAGGAAAGGCATACAAAATCAGAAGGGTCTTTTTCTTTCTGCTCTAGTTGTGCATAAAAAATGTTTTATCTGGGGCAAAATTGTGTCAATCACATATAGTATGGTGGAAAAGGAGATGAAAACAGCCACTCTATAGACCCACTGAGTGAGCTTTCAAAAAATAAGTCTGACCCAAGCACTCCTTTTCTTAAAGCCATTCAAGAGCTCCATTGCCTGCTAGAAAAACAATTCTCCAACCTACTTAATAGGGCATAGCAGACACTGCCTGGCTTGTCCTCTCTTGATTTCTCTAAATCTCATCTGCTACCTCTCAACATTCAGATCTTTGTTTTACTGTTAGCATAATAGTTAGGTTAATTCATAATGAAGGTAAAATGTTTGAAAGCCAGGCCCATTTAGGCATTGTGGCCTTTTAAGGCTGACAAAGGTAATATTTATAAATATAAGAAATCACAACTTGTTTTCTGATGGTCAGAATGCTTCCCAGATCGGTGGAAAATTAATCTAATCAGTTATTAGGCAGGAAAAGCCCTAGGCAAACTTCTACTTTGATCATCATATATCAAACTTATAAAAAGGGGTATGAAAAACAGATCTTTGTCAAGTTAAGCAGAATTTTTGATGTATATCCTCAAAGCCATTATGAAGTTCTTGGACTAAATGCAAGCTTAATCTTGTATCCATTAAAGAATAAAACTATACTACATTATATGAAAACCTAGTAGTAAATTTCAAATGATTCCATGATGTTCTCATATTTAATCTGAACTTTCTGCAAACTTCTACTTAAATATATAAAATATCCAATAATTTCCTCTGTAACATTTCTGTTGCAGCAAATATCTAAGTACTGTGTGGGGAAATCTCATTCTCATAGAAATGCATTTAGTTGCATTAGTTTATAATTCTTTGGAACATAATTGTATCCTCTAACATTTCCTAGCTTTTCCTTAATACTTTAAGAACCGACATGGTATATGTATTCTTCCTGTTACTGATTTGTAGGACATTGATGTGATGTTTTAATAAATTTGTTAAACAGCTCAGTTTATAGAATCAGATCTCTATCTGAGCTAGAAATACTGTACTTCACGATCCTAAATAGCTCCTTGTTGCTAAAACTTCTTAATAATATGTTCAAAAATGGAAACAAAGATGTACCAATATATAATATTGTTTCAAGCAATATTGAATTCAAATTTTATAGCTGAGCCTTTTAATACAGCAATGAAATATTTATAATTTAAATATCAAGTTTTCATTATAGAATATTTTCCCATTACTCTTCTTAATCAATATTAATGAATTTTCCCTATATTCTCTGCTTCTAATATTGTTTCCACTAAAATTATGCTACTTTAATATTTACCATTTTATTGTTTGTCACTGATTGTTTATAAATTCCAGAATTATTCAAATGAATTCTCTGTCTGCTAATCGTAAAAGAGTTCATCTAAGTTTCACGAAGAGATCACAGTTGCAGAAAATTAATATCCCACTAGGTAATAAAAAGAATTAAAATACAAGAGAAATGCAAGCAACAGGAATAAATGAATGTTACATCATCTAGAACAATAGATATGACTATTTTTATTATAATTTATAAAATGGGCATTAAAAATATAATTCTGCTTTAATTAAATTAAACCACTTTTGAGGCAAATCCAAGCACAGCAGAACCTCTGTAAGCTGACCACACAAGGGACAGTGACAAACTGGTCAACATACGGAGGTGGCCAACCTGAGGAACTAGACCTCCTGGACTGACACGTACATGTGGTGGACGTCCAGTCTATGAAAATTAGGTTGACTTTAGGACGCCACCAATGTAGGGAGAAATTAGAATAATATTTCAGAAATATTGCTCAATGAGAGACCTTGGCTCCTTGATTGAAAAAAGTCTTGTAAAATCTGAAAAACTACTTTTAGCAAAGCATATTATCATGAAGCTTACCACACTAAGAAGAAAGAAAAGACCCTAAAAAATTCCAAAGAGAACAGAGACAGGTTATATGCAACATGTGGGTGCTAGGTACTATTATAAACACTTTATTTCTACCTTGACAGCAGCTTTTGTGAAGAGTAAATTAGATAATGAGGGTGTGTATGCGTGTACGTGTGCACCACAGTGCACCTCGACTGTTAATATGATGATATTATTATAATATGCTATTATACAATCGTACTGCCCTGTCATGGTTATGTATTTACTCATCAAGTATGTGATTCTGTTAGTGTAAACTATTATGATTGCCATTGTACCACTGAGCAACTTGAGGAACAACATAGCTACAGAACTTTCTGGAGGTCACCCAGCTCAAAAGTGGTTGAACTAGAATTCAAAACAAGTTCTTTCAGAATTTAGGCTATTAACCATTATATGATATAAAGGTCCTTACATTAGGCATGAATCAAAATAAATTCAAAATGAATTAAAGAGCTAAATATAGCAGAAGAAATTTGTGAAAGTATAAAAAGAACGTTAGAGAAAATATTTTAATATTTTTGTGATGACAAAAGACTTGTTATCAAGACATGAAAC
>CAUYQV010026304.1:0-12349 GCA_963574575.1 Galagoides demidoff | reverse complement strand
TCCAACTCCTGGGCTCAAGCGAGTCTCCTGCCTCCGCCTCCCAAGTAGCTGGGACCACAGGCGCCCGCCACAACGCCTGGCCATTTTTTGGTTGCAGCCATCATTGTTGTTTGGCGGGCCCAGGCTGGGGATTTGAACCCGCCATCTTAGGTGTACGTGGCTGGCGCCTTAGCTGATTGAGCCACAGGCGCCGAGCCTGTTCTGTTGTTTCTTAAAGAGGCTGCTCTGCAGTCAGCTTTCTTTACCTCATGAGGGTTGAGATGGCAGGAGCCAGGTTTAGAGGTTTAGGGGCAGTGATCAGCCTGGGGTCCGCAGGAACCTGCCTGGTGGACTTCTTTCACTCTGTGCTGCTCCTAGTTTTCTGGTGCTCGGCAGGCTAGGAAGGAACCGTGGTGTCGGAGAGCAGCCACTTACAGGGAGGGACTCAGGGGTCTTTCCCACTCTCCCCTCAGGAATCCACATGCAGGTCATCATTTTGTCTGTTTCCTCTTCCCTGGCAGTTTCTGAACTTCTGGAACAAACAAGACACATTGGAGCTGGAGAGCCCCTCGCTGACGTCCACCCCAGTGTGCAGCCAGAAGGTGGTGGTCACCACACCCCTGCACCGGGATAAGACGC
Source organism: Galagoides demidoff (assembly GCA_963574575.1). Taxonomy (NCBI): domain Eukaryota; kingdom Metazoa; phylum Chordata; class Mammalia; order Primates; family Galagidae; genus Galagoides; species Galagoides demidoff. Next base: position 11,731 of record CAUYQV010026304.1, on the reverse strand, counting down.
CCCTGCACCAGAAGCATGCCGCGTGAGTGTGGCTCTGTCTGCCAGTGTCCTCAGCTGTGGCCAGCCCAGGACCACGGACAGGGCAGTAGAGAGCAGTGCCCTTGGAAAAACACTCCTGTCGGTTTCAAGAACACATTCTCCATTCCAGAATTGTCACTTTTGTCAATATGGTCAGGGCCCCCACCTTTTGCTTTTTCTCATATTTGTTTTTATTTATTTATTTTGAAGCAGTCTTACTATCTTACCCTTGGTAGAGTGCTGTGGCATCATAGCTCACAACAACCTCAAACCCCTGGGCTTAAGCGATTCTCTTGCCTCAGCCTCCCAGTAGCTGGGACTACAGGCACCTGTCACAACACCTGGCTATTTCTTTCATTGTTGCAGTTGTCATTGTTCTTTAGCTGGCCCCGGCTGGGTTCAAATCTGCCAGCCTCAGTGTATGTGGCTGGCACCATTACCACTGTGCTACAGGCACCAAGCTTTTTTTTTTTTTTTTTGAGATAGAGTCTCACTATGTTGCCCTCTGTAGAGTGCTATGGTGTCACAGCTCACAGCAACCTCAAACTCAAGCAATTCTCTTGTCTCAGCTTCCCAAGTAGCTGGGACTATAGGCACCTGCTACAATGCCTGGCTAGTTTTTGGTTCTAGTTCTCTAGTTCTCGTTATTTGGCAGGCCGGGCTACATTTGAATCCGGCACCTCTAGTGTGTATGGCTGGTGCCCTAGCTGCTGAGCTACAGATGCTGAGCCTCATATTTGTTTTTAAATTTAATAATTTTTTTTTCCTGAAACTGTGTCACTGTCACCCCAGGTAGAGTGCTGTGAGATCATTGTAGCTCATAGCAACCTCGAACTCTTGGACTTAAGCAATCCTCTTGCCTCAGCATCCTAAGGAGCTAGGACTACAGGTGCCCACCGCATGACCCAGCTAGTGTTTTTTCTAAAACAGAGGTGGGGTTTCACTCTTGCTCAGGTTGGTCTCAAACAATCCACCCACCTTGGCCTTCCAGAGTGCTAGAATTACAGGCATGAGCTAACGTGTCTGGTCTTAAATTTGATAATATTTTAGTCTCGAGAATAGGGTCAAATTTGCACCCCAAAACATAATCTCTTCTCCCTTTTATGAGCTTCAAGTGCAAGTCCATTTTTTGTAAAATATATTTATATATATATATTATATATATATATATATTTAACATATATATGTATTTTTTGTTTGTTTAACTGGGGACATAGCCTTTGGCATAAAATGGAAATGTGTTCCCCAAGTCCATTGTGTGTGTTTGAGCAGCCTTATGTGCAGGAAGAAAGGGCCCTACCTTCTCCATCTCTGGTGCTGGTCAGCAGTAGGGGCTTCCTCCCCACCTACAGCTGTATCTCATAGAGCTTAGAGTTTCCCATCCCAAAAAACCCAGGTTGCTCACCATCCTGCTTGTGTGGAGGTGCTTTCACAGTAAGTTTACTTCCTCAGGTTACCACAACTCTGAGTTCCAGAGCTCCTTAACTGTTCTCTGCTTGCTACATATGTGATTCAGGAATCAGTTTAGGTCCAAGTGTGGTGGCTCATGCCTGTAATCCTAGTGCATAGGGAGGCTGAGGCTGGAGACTGGAGACCAGCATGGGCAACATAGCAAGATCAAAAAAAAAGAGAGAGAGAATTTATTTTCTGTTTCATTTTGGATAGTTTCTATTGTCTTCAAGTGCATAAATCTTTTCCTCTGCTGTTACTAATTTGCCAGTAACCCTATCTAGTGCATTTTTTCATCTTAGGCATTATAATTTTTTTTTTTTTTTTTTTTTTTTTGAGACAGAGTCTCACTTGTCACCCTCAGTAAAGTACCATGGCATCACAGCTCACAGCAAGCTCAAACTCCTAGGCTTAAGTGATTCTCTTGTCTCAGCCTCCCATGTAACTGGTACTACAGATGCCTGCCACAAAGCCTGGCTATTTTTTTTTTTGGCCAGGGCTGGGTTTGAACCCACCACCTCCTACATATGGGGCTGGTGCCCTACTCCTTTGAGCCACAGCTATTTTTTTGTTGCAGTTGTCACTTTTTTTAGCAGGCCTGGGCTGGGTTCGAACTTGCCTGCCTCGGTATATGTGGTCAGCACCCTAACCACTGAGCTATGGACGTTATAGTTTTTATTTTTATCTTTAGAAACTGAATTTGGCTCTGTCTTCCCTGTCTCTACTTAACTTTTGGGTCATGTGAAATTTAACAATTAGGCTGGGTGCAGTGGCTCATGCTTATAATTTCAGTACTCTGGGAGGCTGAGGCTAGTGGATTCCCTTAGTTTAGGAGTTGGAGGTCAGCCTGAGCAAGAGTGAGACTCCACCATCTCTGCTAAAAATAGAAAACCTAACCAGGAGTGGTGGGGTATGCCTATAGTCCAGCTACTTGAAAGACTGAGGCAAGAGGATCTCTTGAGCCCAAGAGTTTGAGGTTGCTGTGAGCTAAGGTGATGCCACAGCACTCTACTCAGGCTACAGAGTGAGACTGTGTCTCAAAAAAAAAGGAAGGGAGGGAAAGAGAGAAAGAAATATAGTAATTATTTTAGGTCAGGCCCAGTGCCTCACACTGCAATCCTAGCACTCAGGGAAGCCAAAGCAGGTAGATTGCTTGAACTCACTACCAGCCTAAGCACAAAGCGAGACCCTATCTCTACTAAAAATAGAAGAAACTGAGGCAAGAGGATAGCTTGAACCTGAGAATTGGAGGTTGCTATGAGCTATGATGAGGCCACGGCACTCTATTCAATGCAACAACTTGAGACTGTTTCAAAAAAAAAAAAGAAAAATTATTTTAATGTCTTTGTTGGCTAATTTGAGCATGCATATTGGTTCTGGGTTCATTTGAGTTGATAGATTTTTCTTTTTCTCATTATAGGTTTTTTTTTTTTTTTTGCCCTCAGTAGAGTACTGTAGCATCACACATCACAGCTCACAGCAACCTCCAGCTCTTGGGCTTAGGTGATTCTCTTGTCTCAGCCTCCTGAGTAGCTGAGACTACACGCACCCACCATAACGCCCAGCTACCATTATGGGTCTTGTTGGGTTATTTTTTTACTTATTTGAATGGCAAGCAGTCTGATTACATGCCAGGCATTAGGAGTTTTACTTTGTTAAGTGCTGTATATTTTAGTATTCCTATGTATTTCTAGAGTTTTGTTCCAGGATGCAGTTAAAGTTACTTAGAAATCCAGTTGTGGCTTGGCACCTGTGGCTCAAGTGGCTAAGGCACCAGCCACATCCACCTGATCTGGCAGGGCAACTGCTTGTGGCTCTGTCAAAAAAAAAAAAAAAAAAAAAAAGAAATACAGTTGTTGTTTGTACTGCTGAGTTAGGAGCACTATCCTCCATACAATCAAATCTTTGTATAACTCCTGTCTTTTTTTTGAGACAGAGTCTCACTATGTTGCCCTTAGTAGAGTGCTATAGCATCACAGCTCACAGCAACCTCAAACTCTTGGGCTCAAACGATTCTCTTGCCTCAGCTTCTCAACTAGCTGAGACTATAGGCGTCTGCCACAACACCCAGCTATTTATTGTTGCAGTTGTCTTGTTGTTTAGCTAGCCTAGGCCGGTCAATCCCACCAACCTCAGTGCATGTGGCTAGTGCCATAACCCCTGAGGTACAGACAACAAGCCGTTGTATAACTTTTGACTCTCCAGAAACTTGACACATTAATTGTCATGTGAGTTATGAGCTATTTTTCAAGTTTCCACATTATTCACTAATTTTCAAGTTTTTTTTTTTTTTTTTTTTTGAGACAGATCCTCAAGCTGTCACCCTGGGTAGAGTGCTGTGGCATCACAGCTCACAGCAACCTCTCACTCCTGGGCTTAAGCGAGTCTCGTGGCTGGCGCCTTAGCCACTTGAGCCACAGGTGCCGAGCCAATTTTCAGGTTTTTATATTTGTTATTGCTGTATATATGTTTTATGATCCATCATTTTAGATCATAAATTTTATTTTGAAATTTGTATTCTTTTTGTAATAAAACACTATGACAGTGTGTGTTAATTCCTCACCAATAGCCTGCTGTTATTTCTTTAGTTTTTTTTTTTTTTTTTTGAGACAGAGCCTCAAGCTATCCCCCCTGGGTAGAGTGCCATGGCATTATAGCTAATAGCAACCTCCAACTCCTGGGCTCAAGCGAGTCTCCTGCCTCCGCCTCCCAAGTAGGTGGGACCACAGGCGCCCGCCACATCGCTCGGCCATTTTTTGGTTGCAGCCATCGTTGTTGTTTGGCGGGCCCGGGCTGGGGATTCGAACCCACCACCTTAGGTGTACATGGCTGGCGCCTTAGCCGATTGAGCCACAGGCCCCGAGCCCATTTCTTTAGTTTTTGTTTCTCTGCTACTTGCCTTTCTCCTCCCACCTTAGGAATCCCAAGCTCCCTGGGTCTTTTTCATCTTCCACTTTCTTCTTTGCTGTCTTAAACCATGTCTTCAAACTCCCAACAACATGATGTGATTGTTACCTGATTTGTCAGTTCAGCTTTCTCTGATTTCTTGTCTGCCGAGTCCTGGCTTACAGGACTGTATTTTTCCAATCTTTCAGGTCCCTTTCCAGGTCCCCCTCCCTACCTAAACTAGTCCTTGCTGATGCCACACCTTAGAGAGCTTTGGAGTCTCTCACCTTGCTCAGAAACTTCATGTCCTAATGAGGTGCATGCGATTCACACATCTGACCTGTGTGAATCGCTGTCTCCACGCTTCTGTACAGAGGGGCTGTCTATGTGTCTATTTTGGAGGAGTCTGGATCCCTGTCCAGTCACTGGGTCCTGAGCAAGGAAGCAAAGAGTAGCCTGCACTTGTTTGAGCTTTTCCCCTCCCCGTGGGGTGGCTGCAGGCTGAGGGATGTGGGGCTGGCGCAGCCCCAGGCGACTGTGTTCCTGGCTCCCTGGCATGTCCTGTGCATTTTCTAACTGTCCTAGTTATGCCTTGAGAGTTAGCTGTAGCAGTATGTAAGTGACTGAGGTTTCATGGGCCAGTATGCAGGGATGTGTTTGTGGTGTCTGGTACCCACAGCTGAGCTGAAGTTTGCCCACAGCAGCTCACCCCGTCCCTGCCCTGCACCTGTAGCCCTGGTGCTCTAGGTGTGCTATGGCTCTTCTGTCCCCTTCCACTTCCCCTTTTCATCCCAAGCAGAGATCACACATGGGAGGTCCACATCTAGCATCTTACAGTTCTGCTTCTGGATCATGCTGGGTCCAGGGTCCTCTCTGCTGGAGCATCCCTTCCACATGTCTGTCCCCACGGTGGCAACTTAGAAGAGATTTGGGAGATGCTGTCCTTGCTGGCTCCTGATGTCTGCCCTTCCTTTCCTTGGCTATGCTGCTGCCACCCTGCTCACCACTTGGTCTCCAGAGAGAGGCTGGGCAGGGATGTGGTCTCCCCAGGTTCCCACCTTGCCCCTGCTCGCCAGCCCCTCTCATGCTGTGTCTAAAGTGTGGCCCCAGAATGCTGTGTTTTCTGGTAAGTCCAGAGTCTGGACTGTGACAGGGCAGGTCTCAGCCATCTGTCACTGTCTGGGTCTCCTGGACCCTCTTAGGCTTTCTTGTTCTGTTTCTGAGGTAAGCCCTTCCTCTGGGCCTCTGATTTAGACCTGGAGGGTGGGTGAGTGCTGTGGGAGAACCTCTGCTGGGGCCAGAGGTCAGCTGGAGGGAAGGTGGGGTCAGGGTGGCACAGTGTCTCAAGTCTATCCCCCACCTTGTCACTGAGCATCCTTCTCTGGACCCTGGCAGGTTTGTAACCCCAGATCAGAAGTACTCGAGGGACAACACTCCCCATACGCCAACCCCATTCAAGAATGCCCTGGAGAAGTACGGACCACTAAAGCCCCTGGTACGTGGTGGGTTCCCTTGGGTTTGTCCAACCATGTGCAGTTTCCAGGGCCCTGTCCCTCTGAGAACCTGTTAGTTTCTCCCCTCCTAAGAAGACACAGAGATTTTCATTGTATAAAATGGAGAAATCAAGGCTGGGTGCCCGTAGTTCAGTGGTTAGGACGCCAGCCTCATGTACCAGGGCTGGTAGATGCAAACCTGGCCAGGGCCTGCTAAAAAAAAAAAAAAAAAAAAATAGCAGGTGTTGGGGTGGGCACCTGTAGTCCCAGCTACTTGGGAGGCTGAGGCAAGAGAATTGCTTGAGCCCAAGAGTTGGAGTGACTGTGAGCTATGACGCCACGGCACTCTACTGAGGGTGACAAAGTGAGACTCTGTCTCAACAAAAAGAAAAAAATAATGGCGAAATTGAGGTTGCTGGTGTCACCTAACATTTCCCAAGAGCATTCAGTGTACCAGGGCTGGAGGCATGGTAGTGTCCTGTAAAGCTTGGCCTTCAGGATGGAGGTGAAAAACAGGAAACACTTCAAGTCCTTTTGGGTCACAGTGCTATGAAGAAAATGGGTAGTCCAGGGAAGGGGGACTTCCAAGTGCTACGCCTTGTTTGGACAAGTGGCTGCTCAAGACTAAACTTTCTGTCCAACTCCCTGGTCTCTATAACACTGGGAAGACCCTCATGGGAGGTCTGGCCACTGAAGAATGCCAGTCTGTGGCATCTCCCAGCACAGTGCAAGTTGATGGCACAGTGATTTCCACATCAGAAAGCACTGTCACCTGGTGCTTTCTGAAACAGGCAGGCATCTAGGAATCAGTGGAAGGCGAAAGAAAGGCATGGTTGTGGAGGAGCGCTGGACCATGGGTGGATTCTGTGGTGGGCTCTTGGTTCTCTCCACTGTGTGGGGCCTCCTGTGAAGCTGGAGGTTCACCCATTACAGTTGGATGAATGGGTGTACTGTGATGGTTGGGCGGGGGCTCCCCTGGTCTTGCGACACAGTGATTCTGAGTCAAGCAGGGTTTCTAGGGACCGTGCTGCATGGGCCCAGCTGTGACACTAGTTCGCACTGCCCTTCCCTGCGTATGGAAAGGGGACAGGTATGAGGAGGAAGCCTCATGGACTTTGACGGCATCCTCATTACTGATGTGTGGTACAGCGGAGTGAGCAAGCCAGGCCTTGAGTGAGTCCAGGTTTCAACTCAGTGGCTGTGTGACCGTGGCCAGGCTCTCTGTCTCTATGGCAGATAACCGCCACTACCCAGGGCTGTGTGAGGGTTGCTGTGGGCGTGGGCCACTTGTCCAGGGCAGGATAGTTAGTGGCTATGAATGGCATGCACAAGGTCAGCATCTTGGCACCAGGCAGGACCACTAGTCAAGACAGCCCAGGTGTGACTGGGTCTGTGCCGCTGCCCTCACCCACACACCTGAGTGTGGTGCTGCATCCCCACCATGCCCCCCACCCTGCAGCCCCAGACCCCGCACCTGGAGGAGGACTTGAAGGAGGTGCTGCGTTCCGAGGCCGGCATCGAGCTCACCCTGGAGGATGATGTGAAGCCTGACAAGCAGAAGAGGAAGCCGGGGGTGAGCGTGTGGGGTGGGGGCCCTGCTGCCAGCCCGACAGTGGGGGTGGGGGATTGGGAGCTATGCGGGGGCAGTCTAGGGATAGGTGATAAAGGGAGGTCGGGGAAAGGGTGGGCAGCTTGTACTCTTTGCCCCGTCCTCACAGCAGTTATCAGTGAACTGATGGGGTAAGACCCTCCCCTGCTCCACTCCCCTGCTCCACTTTGAACTGTTCACTCACCTAGCATTGTGCCTGGCCTCTTCCAAGGGAGGCCCGGGCACCAAGGCCAGACACAGTCCCTCCTTCAGAGCTCCGTGAGAAAGACACTAGAGAAACACAGGGTATGGAGAGCAGTGGAGAGAAAGCAGGGAGGAGTCCACGGGAATCCAGAATGCAGAGTGGTCAGGAAGGGCTGCCAGGCAAGGCAGCACCCTGCTGGGTGTCTGGGTTGCGTGAAGCAGTGTGGGTACAGTGATTGGCAGGGACCCCTGGGTACAGAGGGCAGGGAAGAGACAGTCCGAGGCTAGCACAGAACCCAGCCCCTGAGCCAGCCTCCCTGGTCTCTTGATGTGGGTTGGTTCTGCGCCATGGCAGCTCCTCGGGGGGTGCTGCTGGGGTTGGGGGTGGTATTAGTCTCAGAGCCCCTCCCTGGTGTTGGAGCAGACCCCACCTGTGGGTTAAGGTTAGGGTATTCCTTGTAATGGGTGTTTTTAGAAGGGTCCATCTTCGAGGGCTTTTATGTTTCCACATCACTTGTCTGGGTGGACGTTTTAGGGATTACCTGGATGATTCTCTGCTGGGCCTGTGAGGCTGTGTTTGGTGTGGTAGAGACTTGGGGGCCGTCTGGTCCCTTTGGGGGTGAGGAGTGCATTCCTTTGTGTGTGGAGGAGACTCACGCTGTGTCCTTGCTGTTGTAGCATCTGGCAGGACAGGGTCTTCCTGGGGTGCAAGGTGTGGAATGGGGCCCAAGTTTCACAGGGACCTCACACCCCCAACAGCAAAGCCCCACTACAGAAGGACCTGTTTCTGTGACTGCCTGTAACCGTGGTCATCAGGTACTGACCATGGGAGTCCCTGACACCCACCCTGACCACCTCCTTCTTCCTCTCCACACCCCCCAGCTGCGGCGGAGCCCAATCAAGAAGGTCCGGAAATCTCTGGCTCTTGACATTGTGGATGAGGATGGGAAGCTGATGATGTCCACGCTACCCAAGACTCTGTCTTTGGTAAGGGGTCAGCCCACTGTAGGACTGCAGAGGACTCTTCTGTTCAGAGAGGATGGAGTCTCGCTGGGAACTCTCGCTTCTGCCTTTGGAGTGGTCCAGTGATTCTTAGATGGGGCTTCCAGAGCACTGGGCTACACAGGCAGGGAGAGGGCTGTTGGGAGGGTGGGTCTGGTGCCCACCCCTGGCTTCAGTCAGCAGTTCTGCTTGTGTCTTTCACATAAGATTTCACTTGGCAAGAGTTGCATTCTTAAAACACACTAGGAAACCATGGATCTGGGTATATCCCACACCCTCCCCTGCATTCTGTGCATGGGGGTGACCCCAGAGAGGGTTGGCTGGTCCTCTAGGCACAGCCAGGAGGTTGAGGGCACATCAGACTGGAGATCGGTGCTGCCCCATTCCCAGGCCAGTGCTCTTGCCATGCTGGGTGCCACAGTCAGGCTGACCTCAGGAAGAGGGTTGTTATCTATGCAGAGTCTGGGTCCCCCAAAGCCTTCCTTTGCTGCTCCCTCTCAGCTAACGGTGGAGTGAGCACAGCTGCCAGTGTGGAGGCAGTGAGAGGCTGGGGTGGCAGTGTTGTCATGAGCAGAGGTTATGAATTGCCTGGCCAGATCTTGGAAGTCGATTGCTGCCCTCACGGTCCTTGCAGAGAAAACTCATTCTAGCTAGGGATCCCTGCCAGGCTGGGGACTTGGTGCTTAGTGCTCTCCAGCCAAATTGCCAAAAAGAAAAAACGTCAGGACCATTGGTGAAGAGAACAGATTTAGACAGGTGGGCCTTGGTTTGAGTCCTGACATGAGCACTGCTCCCTGGCGTGAGCCCCTGTTGGTTTTTTGTTTTCGTTTTTTAAAAAGTAGACACAGGGTCTCACTCTTGCTTAGGCTGGGGTCAGACTCCTGCGCTCACACAATCTACCTGCTTGGGCCTCTCAGAGTGCCAGGATTACAGATGTGAGCCACTACCCCCAGCCAAGCCCTTTTTTTTTTTTTTTTTTTTTTTTAACTATAAATGGAGCCCTGAGGCCTGGCTTATGCCTATAATCCTGGCACTTTGGGAGGCCAAGGTGGAAGGATTGCTTGAAGCCAGGAATTTGAGACCAACCTGGGCAACATAGAAAGACCCTATCTCTACAAAATAATTAATTGCTTGTGCCTGTAGTCCCAGCTGTTCTGGAGGCTGAGGTTGCAGGATCACTTGCACCTGGAAATTGGAGGTGGCAGTGAGCTATAATCAGGTCAGTGCACTCCAGCTTAGGTGACAAAATGAGACCCTGTCTCTAGGAAGAAAAAAAAGGAGCCCCAAACTCAAGTCAGGAGGGCAAAGGCACAGGACGTACCTCATGCAAGTCTGGGCATTTGTAGGGCACTGCTGCATTTTTTTGATGCTTGTGGTTTTTGGTAGCAGGAAAAATAGGAAGAGCCTTGCTCAGCCCAAGGCTGTCTGGGAAAGGAGTGGGCACTGAAAAAAAAAAAATTTTTTTTTTTTTTTTTAGACAGACTCTCCAGCTGCCGCCCTAGGTAGAGTGCTGTGGTATCATAGCTCACGGTAACCTCTAACTCTTGAGCTCAAGCGATCCTCTTGCCTCAGTTTATTTTTAGAGATGAGGTTTCGTTATTCAGCTAGTCTCTAACCTAGGAGCTCAAGCAATCCACCTTCTTTGGTCTCCCAGAATGCTAGGGGATTACAGGCATGAGCCACCGTGCCTAGCCTACAAATGTTTTCTTGATCTTCTAAGTTGAAAATTCTTTAGAAAAAGATGAAATTCCTTTCTTAATCTTTTAAATAAGAAAGATAAGATTCAGTTCCTGTGTATGCCCCATCTGGAAGAGGACAGAGGCTTAGGGGTAGTGCTCCCTGCTCTGGATCTCAGCAGCCAGGAGGGTGGTGGTGGGGTGGTGGTGCAGGGCGATTTTCCTTCCCACTAACGGTTTATGGCAACGCGTCTGACTCTGACTTCTTTTGATTTCAGCCAATAACTGCCCCGTCAAGCTCCTCTAGCCTCACCCTGTCAGGGATCAAAGGGGACAACAGCCTGCTCAACCAGGGCTTCCTGCAGGCCAAGCCTGACAAGGCAGTGGTGGCCCAGAAGCCCCGAAGCCACTTGCCAGTACCTGCCCCCGTGAGTGCTGCCATGCTGCTCTTCTCACCCCAGGACCTTTGCATAGGCTATTTCTGGCTGGGAGCTCCTCCCACAGCCTTCCTCAGCTGTTTGCTGAACATACTCTTCTGATCTCAGTTTAAATGCCTCTATGGGGAAGCTGTCCCTGACCCCACATACTAGAGAGACACTCCTCATTCCCACTTTTATGGCCTGAGTCTCACTTATAACCAAGACACTATGTCTGTATTTGCTTTGCTTTGTATACCTCTGTCCTTGAGGGCAGTGTCTGGCCTGAGCTGCTGGCCCTGTGGCTTCTCCTCATGAGGCTGATGCTGCACTGGGGGCATGGCCAGGTCCCCTTGTACAGCTTCCCACTTTATAGTGGGGAAACACAGCCAGGAGTCACTTCCCCGGGGCCACCCAGGAAGGAAGAGACAGAATACTTTCTGGCTTCTGGAGGGAGGGGGCTCCCTCCTCTCCACCGGAATCACCTGGGTTTGTCCCTGCCTGAATGGTAACCTTCTTGCCTCCCACCAGATGACCAGAGCCTGGAAGACAGTGGCCTGCGGGGGGACCAGGGACCAACTCTTCATGCAGGAGAAAGCCCGGCAGCTCCTGGGCCGCTTGAAGTCCAGCCACACCTCTCGGACACTCATCTTGTCCTGAGGGGCTGGGAGGTCACCGGCTCATTCTCATGTTTACAGGGGCTGTGGGGCAGAGGGAGTCTGTGAATTTGAGACTCACACTCAGGTGACCGCTCATCTACAGGGAGCCTTCTACTGCCAGCCCCTCCCAGACTGCTCAGGTGGAGGCAGGAAGGCCACACACTGTCCCATGGCTGGGTCCAGCTGCAGGTGGTTCCTGGTGCTAACAGAGCAAGGCCTGACTCCTGGGCCTGCCCGGCTCCCTGCCCCATGCCACAGGGAGCCCAGAGGTAGCTCCTCTCATGCCCGGGTCAGGCCTGGGCTCATCTCAGACCCCACTTAGGACGGGACGCAGTCCAAA
>CAUYQV010026297.1:0-29854 GCA_963574575.1 Galagoides demidoff | reverse complement strand
GCTACTTGGGAGGCTGAGGCAGGAGACTCGCTTGAGCCCAGGAGTTGGAGGTTGCTATGAGCTGTGATGCCATGGCACTCTACCCAGGGGGATAGCTTGAGGCTCCGTCTCAAAAAAAAAAAAAAAAAAAAAAAAAAAGAAAAGGTAAATGTCTCTGAAAGCACACATCCCCCAGGACACTACAAGGTTTTAACAATGCCTGACATTAAATTAAAAATTACCAGATATGGGGCGGCTCCTGTGGCTCAGTGGGTAGGGCACTGGCCCCATATACCGAGAGTGGCAGGTTCAAACCCAGCCCCGGCCAAACTGCAACAACAACAACAGAAAAATAACCAGGTGTCATGGCGGGCACCTGTAGTCTCCAGCTACTCAGGAGGCTGAGACAAGAGAATCGCCTAAGCTCCAGAGTTGGAGGAGATTGCTGTGAGCTGTGACGCCACGGCACTCTACTGAGGGCCATAAAGTGAGACTCTGTCTCTATTTAAAAAAAAAAAAAAGGTACAAGATATGAAAAGAGGTAAGACTCTATGATTAAAAATGCAAAGAAAAAAATAAAATAAAGAAATAAATAAGCATACCAGGCTAGGTGCCTATAATCCCAGCACTCTGGGAGACCAAGGTAGGAGGACTGCTTGAGCTCTGGAGTTGGAGGCTGTAGTGAGTTAGGATGATGCTACTGCACTCTACCAGGGTGAAAGAGTGGAGACTATCTCAAAAAAATGCATACCTACACATCTAGGAGTTATTATTAAACAACTCTTTAACACAGCCATGACTAAAACGTTCAGACTAAGAAAGAAAAGATAGAGAACATAAATGGAAAAATACAACATTTTGCCAGAGACTTGGAAACTATAAAAAAAGAGTCAGATGGGCTCGGTGCCTTTAGCTCAGCAGCTGGGGTGCCAGACACATCTACCGGAGCTGGCAAGTTCGAATCTAGCCTGGGCCTGCCAAACAACAATGACAACTACAACCAAAAAAAATAAAATAGACAGGCATTGTGGCAGGCGCCTGTAGTTCCAGCTACTTAGGAGGCTGAGGCAAGAGAATTGTTTAAGCCCAAGAGATTGAGGTTGCTGTGAGCTGTGACACCACCGCACTCTACCCAGGGTGACAAAGTGAGACTCTGTCTCAAAAATTAAAAAAAATCAAATTAAATTAAAGTACAAAAATAACATATAACTAACAAGTTGATAGAGAGAAAAATTTAAAAATTTAAATATCTTTTATTAATCCAAAAGAGGGCAACAAAAGAGGAAAAACAGAAAGGAAAAGATAGGTCAAGTTCAAGTGGAAAATAGTTAATATTGTTGATAAAAACCCACCTGAACTACCATGAACTAATACTCCAAGTAAACCATTACCATGGTCAGATGAGATTGTTTTTAAAAGTATATATTCTGCTTACAAGAGACTTTTTACTTAAAATGACACAGAGAGGTTGAAAATAAAAGGATAAAATTGTTGAGTTCACATATTCTCAGTTCACTACTGAGAAGGAAAAATATATATCATACATGTTCTTTCAAAGTGCACACAGAAATTTACTAAAGTTTGCCATATGCTGGTCATACAGCTTCAATAAATATTCAATTTAAATTAAAGTCATGGCTGGTTTCATCTCTAGGCTCTCCATTCTGTTCCCCAGGTCTATGTCTCCATTTTTATGCCCATACCATGCTGTTTTGATCATTGTAGACTTGTAATATAACCTAAACTCTGGTAAAGTGATGCCTCCAGATTTGTTTTTATTTCTTAAAATTGCATAGGCTATTTGATTTTTTCTCGGGTTCCATAGGAAATGAAGAACTATTTTTTCCAGTTCTTCAAAGTATGACCTTGGTGTTTTAATAGGGATTGCATTAAATCTGTAGATCGCTTGGGTAACGTGAACATTTTAACAATGTTGATTCTTCCCAACCACAAGCATGATATGTACTTCCATTTGTTAATGTCTTCTTCTGTTTCTTTTCTCAGGGTTTCGTAGTTCTCTCTGTAGAGGTCCTTCACATCCTTCGCTCGGTATGTTCCCAGACATTTCATTTTCTTTGGAGCTCCTGTGAAGGAAATTGTGTCTTCTATTTGATTCTCAGCTTGACTATTGTTGGGGTATATGAAGGCTACTGATTTGTGGACATTGATTTTGTATGCTGAGACATTCCTGTATCTTGTGGTCACTTCCAGGAGTCTCATAGTGGGGTTCTAAATATAAGATCATATCATCAGCAAGGAGCAAAAGTTTGACCTCCTCTGTCCCCACTGAGATACCCTTGATATCCTTCACTTGCCTGATTGCATTGGCTAGGACTTCTAGCACTATGTTGAATAGAGGTAGTAATAGTGCATTTCCTTTTCTGGTTCCAGTTCTAAGTGGAAATGCTTTTTGATAATCCAAACAAAAGCATACACTGGGCAAAAGAATCCCTATTTAATAAATGATGTTGGGAGAACTGGCTAGCCACATGTACAAGACTGAAACTGGGGCTCGGCACCTGTAGCACAGTGGTTACAGCACCAGCCACATGCACCAAGGGTGGCAGGTTTGAACCCAGCCCAGGCCAGCCAAACAATAAGGACAATTGCAACAGAAAAATGGCTGGGCATTGTGGCGGGCACCTGTAGTCCCAGCTACTTGAGAGACTGAGGCAAAAGAATCACTTAAGCCGAACAGTTAGGGGTTGCTGTGAGCTGTGATGTCACAGCACTCTATCCAGGGGGGGGAAAAAAAAGACTGAAACTGGACCTGCACATCTTACCACTTACAAATACTGATGGATAAAAGATTTAAATCTAAGATATGAAATGATAAAAACTCTAGAAAGTGTGGAAAAAACTCTTGATGATATTGGCCTGGAGAAAGATTTCATGAAGAAGAGTCCATAGGTAAGCACAATAACAACAAAAATAAATAAATGGACTTAATCAAGCTAAAAAGCCCTGCACAGCTAAAGACATAACAGTTAAAGCAAATAAACAACCTTCAGAAAGAGAGAAGATATTCACATATTACAAATCTGACAAAGGGCTAATAATCAGAATCCACAGAGAATTCAGACTAATCAAGAAAAGATCAAACAATCCCATTTATCCATGGACAAGAGATATGAACAGCACTTTCTCACAAGAAGACAAATGGCCAACAAACACATGAAAAAATGTTCATAATCCCTAAACATCAGAGAAATGCATATCAAAACCACCTTGAGATATCACCTAACCCCAGTGAAAATAGCCCACTTCACAAAGTACCAAAGCTATCAATGATGGCGCAGATATGGAGAAAAGGGAACACTTTTACACTGTGGGATTGCAAACTAATGCAGCCTTTTTGGAAAGAAATACGGAGAAATCTCAAAGAGCTAAATGTAGACCTTCTGTTTGATTCCACAATCCCATTACTAGATGTCTACCTAAAAGAAAAAACATCATTTTACCTTAAGGATCTGCACTGGAATGTTTATTGCAGCTCAACTCACAATCACTATGATGTGGAAATAACCCAAGTATCCATCAACTCGTGAATGGATTAACAAACTGTGGTATATGTATACTATGGAATACTATTCAGTCATAAAGAAAAAATGGAGATTTTACATCTTTTGTAAAGAGGGCTGGATTTGGAGAGCACCTGACTAAGTAAAGCATCACAAGAATGGAAAAGCAAGCACCCTATGATCTCAATACTAATATGAAACTAGTAGATGAACGACTATACGAGAGAAAAGCACAGTTAAATTCAAGAAGTGTGGGGAAGAGGATGTGAGGAGGGGGAGCTGGTAAGCTGCCACCCAACAGGCACAACGTAGGGGTATATGGCACACCTCCTGGGTGAAGGGCTCAACTACAACTTGAACTTTACCTTACAAACACAAACAATGTAATCTAATCATATATACCCTCATATTTTATCTAAAATAAATATATATATTATTATTCTTTACATTCATTTTACAGTATTTTATATTTTATATAACTATATCACATTTGTACTTTATACCTTTGGAAAATAAAGGCTAATTCATTTACTTTAAAAAATAATAATAAAGGGCGGTGCCTGTGGCTTAGCAAGTAGGGCGCCAGCCCCATATACCAAGAGTGGTGGGTTCGAATCCAGCCCCAGCCAAACTGCAACAAAAAAAACCTTGGTATTGTGGCAGGCGCCTGTAGTCCCAGCTACTCGGGAGGCTGAGGCAAGAGAATTGCCTAAGCCCAAGAGCTGGAGGTTGCTGTGAGCTGTGACATGACGGCACTCTACCCAGGGTGACAAAGTGAGACTCTGTCTCTAAAAAAAAATAATAATAAAAATAAAATAATAATTAAAAAAAATAAATTAAAGTCATAAGGCATATGTTCCCTAAAATATGGGGATTCTAAATATAAGTCAAAGAAAAGCTATCACAGTAGATGTAACTATTTTGAACTAAAAGATAATGAAGAAACATGGAAACCTTGGGGGAAGCCTCTGGACTGCATCTAAGGCAGGCCTCAGGGACTTAGAAGCACCAGGGGCGGGGGGCTGAGCAGGTAACCACACCCCCCAAAGCAGCCCCCAGGGATTGTAAGACTCTCTCAAACAGGCCAGACCATGTACTTCAAACACAACCCACCACTCCTGGGTTGTTTCAGCGGAGCTGTGGCTGGCGAGGCAGACCTTTGGGAAGTGCCAAAGTTTTGCCTTGAGAAGGATCCAGAATTCTGCGGCCCCAAATCTGCTACCTCAGGCATCACAGGATTCTGTTTTGCACTTCCCAGATGTGGGTGCTGGGCATCCTCTCCTGTTCTTTCATCCTCACGGGAGGACTTGGGTCTCTTTACTTTATCCCTTTACATCTTTACTGAGAAGATTAACAAGTGTATCACACAAACATTATCCTCCCCCAAAAAAACAAACAAACAAACACAAAAGGGCAAACACTTTATAATTCTATCCAAGTCATTTCTAAAACAGGCAATAATGAGCAGAGTAAGTACACTATTTAGCAATGTAGAGCTAAATTTAAAAACAGCTAAGAAAGTTGAAGGAAATCGGGGGGTGAGGATAAAAACTGCTGGTTTTCTAAATATATTTTGTAGATGGTCTGGTTCTTCTACACTGTGTTCATACTTAACCTGAAAAGAAGTATTTTTAAAGTCGTTACTAAATGGTTGAGGTAAAAATAAATAAATCAAAGTCAAGATTGGAATCAAGTTACCACAAAGTTAGGTCCTTAGAAGCTACAACCCTGCTGAAGTAGAAGGCTTGGAAGGAGACCCCGAGGACCTGGCCTGCGTGACACGGAGTTCTGGGTGGTGGCAAAGCCAGAGTTTCTGAGAATCTGAGGCCACAGGCCTGTCCTCACGCAATCTGGGCTCTAACTGTAGCACACCTGTGTGATCAGAGAAATCCACATCTGAGAAACTGGCTCAGAGTAGTTGTCAGGTGTTAGCACCCAAAGCCTGAGCAAGAGCAGATAGAAATCCTTTCTAGAAAGTGCTTCTTCTCCGTGTGTCCCCAAGAGTCCCACAGGTGAAGGCCAGTCAAATGTATGTAAGGAAATACCACCAGATGTGGAGAAGTAGGTCACTGCAAGCAAGTGTCACACACAACACACACACAGAGAAAGAAACAAAGAAAAGAAAGCAGAATTGGATCCTGAAGGACTTCAGATACAGATTTTAAGATAAATATGCATAAAAGTAAGCAGGAAAGAAAAATAATGGGGTAAGAGATAGAAAAGAACCATGCAGAACTTTTAGAAATAAAAATATAAATACAGCAGACCCTCTGTAAGTTGACCACCCAAGGGACTGTAACAAATTGGTCAGCATACAGAGGGGGTCCACATAAGAGGAACTGGGCCTGCTGTACCGATACCTACATGCGGTGCATGTCCAGTCTGTGAAAATTAGGTCAGCTTTAGGAGGTGGTCAGTGAAGAGAGGTGGTCGACTATGGAGGTTCTACCATATTTAAATTTTAAACCGTAGCAGACATGTTAGCAGACACATTAGATACAGCTGAGAGGAACGTAGAATAAACAAATGGAAAATATGTCAGAAAAAATTACCCAAAGTTACCCAGAGAGACAAAATGATGAAATGATAAAACCAAGAGGAATTTATTAATTTATCATGGCAGGGATTTTAACACACCTCTCACTAATTGATAGCCAAGCAGACAAAATTAATAGGAATACAGAAGCACAGACAACACAGTAACCATGAAGATGAACGTAAATGGACTCTTGTTTTAGAAAATTAGAGAAACAACATTTATAATATCTCAGCAGGTACTGGGTCATAAAGCAGGTCCCAATAATTTTCAGAGACTATGTATCAAATGGACCACGTAATTGGAACATAATTAAGTTAAAAATTAATCAACGATAATTAAAAACCCATGTGTTTAGAAATGTAAATAATAAACTTCTAAATAACTGATACACCAAATAAGAAATCATAACGGAAATATAAAAATGCTTAGTAAATGATAACAAAAAAGCTACCAGCAAAACATGTGAGGCTTACACTCCAGCCATTATGGGAGTTACAGGAGCCACACTTAATCCCTCACTGTAAACAACTAGCAAACTAGACAAAAGATATGAAAAATTACTGTTTTCAGACACTGGGTATAGAACTGTGATCCCTGAGAAACTACCAGGTGAGCCCTAAAATTACTCTAAATCTGCCTGGAGGCAACTGACATATCGCAGGCTCAGGGAATGTGAAGACCCAAACACTTGGCAGCTTTGGTGGGTCGAGAAGATGAAAATCAGAGTTTAGGCAGATTGAAGCAGCTAGAAGTGAGTCAGAGTTCTAGAAAAGAAGGAACTGCTCAGTAGAGCCCCCCAAAATTGCGCAGGGCTGCCTGTCTCTTCAGAGCACTAACCATGCTCACATAATCCAGACACAAAAATACTGGACTATCAAAAGCTGAACAACTCCCAAAGCTCACCCAAAATAATCAGATATCTGTGATCCGGCCAGCCAGAATGGAGTCACCCTGACCCCACCATCCCAGATATTCCGTGGAGACTCCAGAGAAGTCATGTCTTAGTTGTGGGACTAAACCGCCCCTTCAGGATGTCTATTCTAGATAAATTCTAGAAAGGCTTAAAAACAGGCCTTGACTGGCCCAACGTCCTCAAGTAAGTTAACAGTCTTCCCAAAGAAAGGCTGACAGGCTCTAAAGGGGGGAAATATGATTCAGACCCTCTACAGTATAAAAGTCATGCCTAGTGTCCAATCAAAAATGACCAGACATGCCATTATGAGGAAAATGTGACCCATAATTAGGAGAAAAATAGTCATCAAGCACGTGAACTTCCTACAGCCATTAAAGAAATTGATTCGACGGTTTAAAAACTACCAACAAAAAAAGCACCTTTTTATAGGCAACTTATACCATGCATTAAAGAAAAAAAAAGATGATTCCAATTTTATACAAACTTTTTAAGAGAATGAGGGGAAAAGAGAAAGAATATACAGTTCTCTCTCAGTATCTGTGGGGGATGGTTCCAGGCCCCCACTCCCCAAGGATACCAAAATCTACAATGCTAAAGTCCCTTGTATAAAATGGCATAGTATTTGCATATAACCCATACAGATCCTCCCACATGCTTTAAATCATCCCTAAATTACTTATAACACTTAATACATGTAAATGTTATGTCAACAGTTCTAGGGGAAAATGAAAAAAAAAAAAAAGTCCGCCCATGTTCGGTACTAATGCAACCATCCTTTTTATTTCAATATTTCAGATCTGGTAGGACTCACACATACAGGACCCGTGGATATGGAGGGGTGAGTGAATGCACTCCTGACTCATTCATCGAGACTAAGAGAACTCTGGCACCAAATTAAATAACTACAACTTCAGAAATGAAGATTAGAGACCAATTTAGCTGATAAACATTGATACCAAAGTCCAAAATACAAGAAAATGCAAAAATGGCAGGAAAATACAGCAAAAAATAAAAAGGATACTGCAGATAGGCTCACTCCAGGAGGACCAGTACGTCCTAACATCAGGGTACATCATTATTATAACTCACAAACCTGACAGATTAAAAGGAAAAAAAATTCTCAATAGATTCTGAAAACACATTCAATAATTTCCAAGACACATTTATGATAAAACTGAGTAATATCAGAATAAAAGAAAACTGATTTTAACCTCATTAGGGCTAGAAACTAAAAAACATACCCAAACATCACACCTAATGGTGAAATCAGGGGGACATTTTCTTTAAATTCAGAAACAGGGGCACGGTGCCCATAGCATAGTGGTTATGGCGCCAGCCACACACACAGAGCCTGGCAGGTTCAAAACCGGCCTGGGCCAGCTATACAACAATGACAGCTGCAACAAAAAATAGCCGGGCATTGTGGCAGGTGCCTGTAATCCCAGCTGCTCGGGAGGCCAAGGCAAGACAATTGCTTAAGCCCAAGAGTTTGAGGTTGCTGTGAGCTGTAACACCACGACACTCTACTGAGGGTGACATAGTGAGACTCTGTCTCAAAAAAAGTTAAAAATAAATGAATTCAGAAACAGGTTCAGGGTGTTTGCTATGACCATGTCTACTTCACCTTGCAGTAGAGGTTCAGCCAGATGAATAAGACAGGAATGGAAAAGAAGAAACCTGATCATCACCTGCAGACTATTCACTTGTCTGTACAGAAATCAAGATGAGCCACAGAAAAATTACTCGAATTAGTAGGAAAGCTCACAAGGTTCCTGGAAAAACACCTTGCTGTACATGAAGGATTAAGACTTATTTCAAGGTGCCATTTAAAATAATAACCCAAACTATATAGCATCTAGAAGTAAATATCACAAGATAGGCACATAACTTTTTTTTTTTGTAGAGACAGAGTCTGACTCTATCGCCCTCACGCAACTCACAGCAACCTCCAACTCCTGGACTTAGGTGACTCTCTTGCCTCAGCCTTCCGAGTAGCTGGGACTACAGGTGCCCGCCATAACACCTGGTTACTTTCTGTTGTTGTTGCAGTTTGGCCAGGGTCAGGTTTGAACCCACCACTCTTGGTATATGGGGCCGGCGCCCTACCCACTGAGACACAGGCACCGCCCTATGCACATAACTTTTATAAAGATAAGTTTTAATGCTTTACCAAAAATTTTACAGAAAACTTTTTAAATGAAGAACCACAATATGTCCATGGAAAAGAAACCTCCGTATCTTAAAAAGGTTGATTTTCACCCAAAATAGTCCAAAAATCCACTGTCATTTCAAATGAAATCAAGTTACTTTGTGAAACTTGATGAATTGCCTCTAAAAATGTGTAGGAAAAAGTAAGGTGCTAAGAGCACAACAAAAAGTCTGAAGAAAAACAAGAGGGCAGAGGGCAGCAAGCGCCACTGATTTCGAGCCTTAATATAACGTTTCGGTGCTAGGTCAGGAGGTGTTGGGACAGCGAGCAGCGATAAGAAACCGCCAGTGCAACAGAAAGGACCCCAGAAACAAACCTGCCCAAACAGCCCTCTGCACATCTGAGAGGTGGCTTTACAGACCCACTGCTGAACCCATGGAGACAGGAAAACAGGTAACCACAAGGAAAAATATACAATCAGATCCCTTTCTATGTTAAAATAAACTCTGTGTGGATGAAAGACATAAATGTGAATCAAAAAAAGCTTTGCAAGAAGATAAAGAAGAGTGATATCAACCTGCTGTCCCTCAGGAAGGGTTTCTGATCCCAAAGAAAGCACCAAAAGGGGAGGTCTGGCATCAAAAGGCACCATTAAAACAGTGAAGAGGCCCCACCCACCCGGACGAGGTGTCTGCAACACAGTCCTCCAATAAGGATCCACACACAGAGTGGAGAAAGAATGGACAAAGGCAAAAAACAGAAAAGAAAACAGGCAGAAAGACATGAACAGGCAATTTACTTGAAAAGATGCTGGGCCACCACCTTAACCAGGAAAGCTATTTTACTCTGTGCCAGGCAGTGTCTGGCTGTGAGGATGGAGTGACTAGAGCTTCCACCTCCTGCCTTGAGGAAAAGAACTGGGACGGCCACTTTGAAAATAAAGGCACCATCTGGTAAAGGTGCAGACCACGTGACCCAGCAGCTAGGCAGGCCAGGGTGCTGCACGTATTCACAAGGACAAATCTACCAAAAGGCAGCACTATTTAGAATGGCAAAAAAATGGAGACAGCCTAAAAATTCACCAATGGGACACCGGATGATGAACTGTGGGGTGTTCCCCCAGTGGCGCTGTGCAGATGTGCAAGAGGAGGAACTGGAGCCACGTGTGTCCTGGTGAGGGGACATCACAGGCACCCCTGGGACAAGAGAGCAGGGCATGAATTTGCACCATGGAATACCACCCAGAGTTTCACATGACCAATGCCACCTAGTGCTCGGGGCAATAAATTGGAGGATGCGGTGGACCTCAAGGTCAGGGTCTAAGGACAGGGTGGGGTGGGGGGAAATAGCCAGGCCCTCTGGGGGGCAACTGTGACAACTTGGAGAGACCTCCCCTGCCTCTGTGGCCCCATCTGTGAGTGGTGTGTGGACCAGGTGTGGTGTCACAGGGCCACCTCACTGCAAAAGCTGATGGGGCACCTGGCAGTCTGCTGTCATCTCTGTATTCCTTTTTGTATATCTTATGGCATTACACCATTTTTAAAAGATTTAAAGAAGATAAAAGCTCTCAAGAAGTTTTGCTATGAAGGGGAGCAGGAAATCAAGCAGGCCTCGGAGGAGCAGAGTAGCTGTGAGGGCGCCCATAGCAGAGGGGCAGCTGCAGACAGGGTCTGGAGCAGCTGGACCCCTGAGGTGGGTCCAGTACAGCACACACAGATAGTGGGAGAAGGGCGAGCTCCACCAAAGCAGAGAGGAGTCCTCTGGGACAGGAGGGGCAAGATGTCTGAGAAGGGACAAGAAAGCAGGAGCAGCCCTTTTGGGGTGGGAGAGCTAAGTGGGAGGGAGGGTCTGCACTGGGGACCGCAGGGCAGGGTGCTGCCATTGGAGCCCGGTGCCAGATGCATCTGTGAAAAGTGGAGCAGAGAAGGTGGTCAGTGGGGAGGGGAGGGATCCAGGGGCCAGGAGACAGTGGTCACCTATGTGGTGTGTGGTGGGCACCCACCATAAGGACACCCACCAGTGGTCCTTCTGGTCACTCCAGTGCTGTCAGGGCAACTAAGGGGCTGGCATGGCTGAGGCAGCCTCTGGAAGCTCCAGAAAGCCTTGAGGGGCCTGGGGAAGTGAAGCTAAAATGGAAACCCTCATCCCTGTCCCCACTCCCCACTGCCAGGCAAACAGCTACAGGGTTTTCTCCACAGGAATGGAAGAAAACATCTGGCGAGAGCAAAGCCTTCAGTGTGCTAAAGAACACAGGTACTCTCATTCTGACATTGGGGGCAGCTCGGCAGCCCTTTAGTCTGGGCCTTCACCTAAACCAAAGCCTGCAATGGCCCCCACCACCCACACTGAGCTCCAGTCAGACCACCCCACACACAGAGAGGGAAACTAAACAGCAACAGCACAGACACTCTTCCTCCGGTGGTCTCCCAGGTATACTTAGAATGGAGAGGCGAGGCCTTCCACACACAGAGGAAGAGCAAAAACCTTCGAATCAAAGATCAGAATAAACCAGCTGAAAACAAGTCCCACAGGAAAGTGAGATAAACCACGGAACAGAAGCAAACAAACAAAACCTCCACTGACAGAGTTTCAGGAAGGTGCTCCATTTTCAAAACAAGAAAAGGATGCTATGAAATAGGAATAGAGACAAAAAGATTTTAAAGATAAAGATATAAGAGCTGAAAGTGAAAACAATTTTTTTAAATGCCCTAGAAAATGAAGTCAAAAAAAGGTCCAGAAAATAGAACATAAACAAGAAGACAGAATATTCAAGAACCACGTGTGGTGACTCACGCCTATAGCCCCAGCTGCCCAGGAGGCTGAGTCAGGAGGATCAGTTGAGGCCAGGAGTTTGGGACCAACCTGGGCAACACGGTGAGAGCCTATCTCAAATGCACCAGAGTCTCTTCTAGGTGACCACCCACAGGACTGTAACAAACTGGTCAACATATGGAGGTGGTCAACACGAGGAACTAGGCCTGCTGTACTAATATATACATGAGGTGCATGTCCAGTCTGTGGAAGTTAGGTCAATTTGAGGTGTCAGTGTAGGGAGGTGGTCAGCTATAGGGGTTCTGCTGTCTGTGTATGTGAGTGTGTGTGCAGAGAGACAGAGAGACAAGGCAATATTAACACAGAAGAACAACCCATGAATTCAAAGGGAGAAAAAAATGAGAAGGTAGGAAATTATGACCAGATAGAAGAAGAGAACCTGTCTTCAGTTTAAAGGGCACAAAAACCCATTCACATAGATGGTTAGAACACCACGGGAAAGAAAGGATGCTGAAAGCTTCCAGAAAGAAAAGATGAGTTACTGACTTCTCATAAGCAACTGTTTGCTGAAGATAATGATGATACAGCCTTCAGAGTTCCAAGGGAAGCAACTTCCCAGACAGAAGTGCTGCCAGACAAACCACCTACCCAGCATTGAGAACAGAGCAGAGATGCTCTCATGCATCCTAGGACTCATACACCCTTTGTAGGAAGTCACGCAAGGATGTGATCCAGCAAAACAAGACAAGAAAGCAATAAACAGGTAGCTCTGGGGTCCAAGAACACAGACTTGAAACTCTGATCCACAGGATATGGCCAAGGAGTGGCAGGTTTGGATCAAGCAGCCCACACAGGACAGACCTCTGGGATTGGGGATACTGGAAAGAGAGGGAAAGTGAGGACAAAACCCATTCAATATAAAATAGGTAGCAGAGAGCAAGGGAATATAAAACACCAGCCAAGAATGTCCTGCCAGAGTACAGAGGGCTTGAGGCCTTAGGCTTTCTTCTTTGGCCTGGGCCTGGCTGCTATGGTCTCATTCCTCCTGGCACCAGGGACCTGTAGCCACAGTGCCACTCTGCCCAAGAAGCAGGCAGAAATTGGGGCCAGATGACACCGAGCAGCTGAGAAACCCCCTGCCCTGGCCCCAGAGAGGGTCCTCAGAAGCCTGGTCCCCACAGACTTAAGGCCTGAACTTCCAGGGTCCAGTCCAGCCCTGTCTCTCATCACCCTCACTTGGGCTGTGGACTGATGGGGGAAGGAAACAGCCCCATATGAGAGTTTGGTGAAAGGTCCTGACAGCCCTCCAGGGCACTCCTGGGCACCACTGACCTAGGCTGGGCTCAAGGGAAAGGGGGCTGCAGGAGAGGCCTAAAGCTGCACCTCAGGAGCTCCATGAGAGGCCCAAAGAGGAGGGGGCACTATCAGCCTCATGGGGTCTTGGGCACATCAGATGAGGGATACACTTGAAGTTACATACAGTCTCTACCCAACAAAGGTTCACTGTCTTCCTCCTCATCCTCAAAGCCTACAGTTGGGGAGAGGGTGACCACCTCAGAGGTGGGGAATCACACCAGGTTTCATGGTGGAGGCAGCATTTGGTGGCCTAGAAACCTAACGTGGCGATTGAGTGGGGAGTGCTCCAGGGAAGAAAGCCAGGCAGGGATAAAGACAGAGGGACAGAGACATTCTGCATGTGTGTGAGTGTATGTGCCCATGTGCAAGTGTGTGTACATGTGATTATGTGTAACTGTGTACATTCATGTGTGCCCATGAGTCTATGTGTGAGTGTGCACATGTGTATGCCTGTGGGCAAGTGTGTGCACATGTGATGGTGTATGTACGCATGCATGTACACATGTGCCTGTGAGTGTGTGTGCATGTGGCTCTATGTGTGGTGGAGTGGCTGCTCCAGAATGCCCAAGGGCAATGTGGATGAAAGTATGAACAGAGGCCTAGGCAGGCAGGGTACTGTCCTGCCCTCCCCAGAACCCAGGAAGTGCTGAAATCTGAGCAGGGGGTGGCACACAGTGAGGAGCCCCCCGCCAACGCCATTTGAATCCTTAGGCTCTGTGGAAACCCGGGCTTGGCCTCCCAGACCCCAGGGCCTGGGATTAGGAGATTAAACCCATGTGAGAAGGCTTAGATAGGCGATGGCCCCTCCTACTTAGATTCTGCAGGCCCAGTCTCTGCGTCCCACATCCACACGTCCGGATCAATCTCCAAGCCTGCAAGAGGCAGAGGCCAGAAGGAGGAGATGGGAGAGGGCCCTGCAGAAGTCAGAAGGCTCAGCCTCAGTTGGCCACTGCTGTTGACTGTGCCCTCTGCCCTTGCAATGGTTCCATCTGCAGCACATGGGGCCATCTCAGCCAGCCCTTCCCTGAGCCTCAAGGCACTGGGGACTGTGAGCTCCATCAGACTGAGGCCAGGACCCCATGAGCTAAAGTTGCAAGCCAGCTGTACCAGGTGGGGCCACAGCCTGTCCCAAGTGCCAAGGGACCTAGGCGAAAGGCCCTGGGATCCCAAACCCTCCTCCTGTAGGATAGGTAACAGAGGCTATCACCTAACGGGGCAGGACCTGACCCAGGAGGCACATGCTAAGCACCAGGTACGTGGGCAGAGGTGTGGCCCAGCCCCAGCAAAGCTCTTCAGAGATGCTCCTGGGCATGGGTGGGGTGGGGGAGGGGACACAGCCCTTTGGCCACCAGCATGGGGTGGCCTGTTCTTTGGGTCTAAGAACACTAAATGCAGCAATGACCTAGGGAGTATGTGAGAGTCTGCAAGGAACAACTCCTGGCCCATCCTACTGGCCACCAGCTGCTGAGAGACCCAGGCCTACCACTAGCCACCCCTGGCAGCAATTCGGGCCTCTCCCAGCTCTCAGATGTACAGTCTTGGCTCTGAAGGGCTTGGCCTGCCCAGACATGTGCAGGGGTCAGTCAATTCTAAAGGTCCCAGTGTGGTTTTCAGTGCTGGTAGCCCCTCCATAGGCCCCAACCCAAGCCAATGCTAGTTGGGTTCATGAGAACATTCCCCACACCCAGCCACACTCAAACCACCCCTTTTCCCGGCCTGGCCTGAGGAAATTCCTCCGACCCCCTCCAGAGCCTTCTCTACCTCCCTCCTGTTCCTGTCCTCCCATTCCCCCCTCCACCCTCCTCAGAGCCCACAGGAGGCCTGCCCAACTCTACTCCTAAGGACAAGGTCAGCGCTGGGTCAGCAGTGAGGACTGAAGGGGCTCAGGCTGGGCAGCTAAGGGACCCAGTATCAGGCCAAACTCCAGCCCTGGGCTTTGGGCAGAATTTCTGTATCCCCCACCTGCCCCCACCCCAGTCTGGGGCTGGCCCAGCTTAGAGGCCTTGGGATGGGGATGAACAGTAAGTGGGACATTCCATCAGGGGGAGGGGACAAGGGAGGCACCCAGTAGGGCAGCACCTAGTGCAGGAGGAAGGGCGGACACAGGGCAGGCATCTTGTAGATCTTCACCATGGGTTCCTCCCTGGGAGCCCTGACTGGACACCTGGTCTCAGCTTGTCTCTGCCCTAGGGGCCATACCTGCAGGACATCCTGCCCATCTTCCTTTTAGACCCATCAGAAGCACAAGATGATCCTGATATCAGTCCCTGCCTTAGATCCACCATTCTGCCCTGACCTCACACTCCAGTAGAGGCTGGCCTCCCCTCACTCTGGGGCCAGAGGGGCCATGAGTGTTGACCCCACCCCCCAAACAAGGATCCCACCTAAATGGATGGTGTGTGTACAATGAAAGTGTGGGGCTGAGACCTGGCCCTCACCCTGGCCACATCCCTCTCCCTGCCTGGTGGGCTCCACACCAGCCCCACACCTGGCCCCCCACCATCACACAGCCCAGCTGCCCCAGGTGGTCAGCCACACCTGCAAAATGGCTGCCGCAGGTACAGCCCCAACCCCCCTCTGTTAAGACAGAGCTTTCCTTCAAACCTTCTGCTGCCTTTTCAGACCAAGAGGGGGCTGGGCATGGGCGCCTGGCAGAGGCCGGTCAGCAGCCTGAGCGGCTGTGTCTTCCGCAGGATCCTGCGTTCTCTGGCTGCTGTGCGTCCCCAGGGTTAGGCCCGTACCAACCCAGCACACCTCCTCCTCTCCCGCAGCCGCAAGATCTAATCATCCGCTTGCCCCAGCAGGCCTTTAATCCCAGCAATGCGGGCAACCTCAGAAGGGGCAGCCGCTTGGGGAGGGGTCCTCTGGTCTCAGGGGGAAAGTCCCCATTCCTGGGCATGTGGGCGCGCATCGGGTCCGCGCTAGGGAGACGTCGCGCTCGCGCCCAGCAGGCCCCATGACTTGGCATTCCCTCCCTCCCCTCCCCCTCAAGCCCCTGCCGCCGGCAGTCCCCTCACCCACTCAGAGCCCAGCGCCCCACGGTCGGCTGACCCTCCCTCCCCGCAGCGATGTTGTCCTGGCCCCCTTCCCAAGTGGGAGGGCTGTGCCTCTGGCTGGGGGAGGGGGTTGGGTGAAGGGCGGCTTAAAGTGGGCGTGCAGGGGTCCTAGCTGCGTGGTTCCTTCCTGACATCCGAGCGCCGCCAGCAGACACTACGCACCCCGCAGCCCCCTCCCCGCCACAGACCACACCTGTTACAGGGTCGCGGGCTGCTTATACTAGGCCGTGCTCGCTGGCGGCCCCTCCCAGGTCGTGGGTCTTTCTGGAAGGGAGCTGGGGTCTCTTGCGAATGAGGCTGGGCACGGGAGCCACGGGCAACCATCTCGGTGCGCACTAAGACGGTGGCGTGGGGGGGGCTCACGCAATAGCCTCCGCCCGCCCCGCCTGCCTGTTTTCCTCTCAGCTGCAGCATCCGCCCTCCCCCACCCCGGGACCAGAGCAGCATCCCGGGCCCGGCGGTCCTGCATGCCTTCCCCTTGGACCCGGGAGCTGTGGCCGCGCCCCTCCCGGGTGCCCCCTCCGCGTCCTCACCCCTTCTTTCCATCCCTCTTCTCCCCCGCCGGTCCCGGGGCACCTCCGATCTCATCCTTGCTGGGTGGCGCCTCTCCAGGGGGAGGATGGAGCGTGGAAGGGAGGATGTACCCAGATTCCCGCTGCGCGTCCTTCCCGTGGCGACCCCTGCCCACCCAACCCAAGTCCCGTAGCGACAGAGGCCTCAGCGAAGGGACCTTTCCAAGCTGCGCATGAAGGGCGGA
The DNA here is from genome assembly GCA_963574575.1 of Galagoides demidoff. NCBI lineage: Eukaryota > Metazoa > Chordata > Mammalia > Primates > Galagidae > Galagoides > Galagoides demidoff. Next base: position 12,812 of record CAUYQV010026297.1, on the reverse strand, counting down.
CACCCCTGAATTTGCCCCTTTGTTCTCTGCTGGTATGGAGGAGGATCGGGGGAAGGGAAGGGGCCTCGCATTCCGGCCACGACAAGGAGGCCGGCGCCGGGCGGGAGCTTCCCATCCCGGGACGCTGTTGGAGCAGGTGCAGGGTGTCGAGAACAGGTTACGGGTGAGGGGTGCCGGTGGGGGGTGGTCCGGCGGGGAGCGGCCTTACCTCTCCAGCGTCACTGGCGGCGGCCCCGCATGGGCGATGGCCGGCCGCGGGTCCTGGAGCCCGGAGCTGCTGCCGCTCGCCGGCTGTGCTCCGCGCTGTGACGAAGGCGCCGCGTGACGGACTGAGCGCCCCCAACCCGGCCCGCCCCGCGCCCCTCCCGCCGCGCTGGTTGGCTGCGAGCGGCGTCCGAGCTCCAGCTGCCAGCTGGTTTGTCGCGCGGGCAGAGGGACGGGCGTCGCGGCCGCCTCGGAGACCGGGCTGGGGCTGGGGCCGGGGCCGGGGCCGGAGGGGGCTGGGGACGAGCTGTGACGTCACCGCTGACACCAGGGCGGGCTCCGCTGGGAAGTGGGGGACACACGCCGGGCTTTGTCCCTCCCCGGCGCAGCCCCCGCGTGCTACCGCCCTCGGACCTCCCCAGGGAGGTACCCGGCGGCACCCAGCTGTAGACCCACCTCAGTCTGATCGCGGACCCCGCGCTGTGCCCTCCTCACCCTCCACCTTTGAAGTGAAATCATAAAATATCCACCTGCCCTCCCCCGCCCCCCTCCAACAGCGCAGACGCGTCTTGGGGGCAGACGGACCGGGAGTGGGCTCCTAGCGCCAGGGAGAGGACGTAGGGGCGGGTCTAGGATACTGACTCCCGGGAGTAACAGGTGGATGTCAAAATCGCGTCTCGGGTCTGGCTCAGAGCGCGGGAGCTAGACTGGAGCCGCGCAGACCGCGCAGCTCTGGGGGATGATGCAACCACCACACACCGCTGCCTCCTCTCCCATTCCGCCTCGTGGAGACCCTCACCTGCCGCCTGCTCCACTTCCCCAGTCCCCTCTGTCCTGTGCTTTGTCTATCCAGTTTAACATCCCCAGACCATCCAGTTACGCTCTGCCTTGGGTCCACACTGCAAACCCAGCCCTTGTCAGCTCCTCCCACCCCCACCCAGCCGCTTTCACGGCTGCTGACAACCAGCAGTGCAGACAACCAGCCTCCATCAACCTTCCCCACCCCCAGAGCTGGGCAGCTGTGACAAGGCCTCTGGTCAGCTCGTCCATAGGGACTTCCCCGCACTGCGGTGCGGTGGGCGTGGTGACGTCATGCCACCCAGAAGCAGGGGCCCCGGGGTTCCTCCCCGACCCAGCCTAGCCTTTGGCATCCTGAGCATCGCGCTCCTAAGCTACTGAACCCACCTCCGCGACCAGCAGGTGCCAGGAGCTGCCCCGGGGGCTTTTCTGTCAACCATTTAATCCTCAGGCAACCCAGGGAGGAAGGTGATGCTTCACCTCCATTTGCAGCGGGCTTGCGGCTAGTAGGAAGGGCGCAGGTGCACACCCACTTCTGCAAATGAGATCTGCCTCCCTCCCCTGGAAAACCAGCAAGAAGCCGTCTCCTCTCTTTCTATTTCTCAGAACTTAGAGGAAAGAGAAGGTAATTGTTCTTCCCAACCTTGGTAAAATAGAAACAATAAAAGCATCTGAGCCCCTGAGGGTAGAGATCTTCATCACTTTAATTTTGTGAAATAATCTGATCAAGTTCTCTATTTCTTGAGGCAATTGACATTTTTCTAGGCATTAATTTGACGTTCGACATTTTGCTAGGTATTAATCCATTTCATTAAAATGTTTCAATGACTAGCACGTTTTTCTTACAGGCATTGCTTCTGTTTTTACTTCTTTTTATTCTGTATTTTGTTTATTTGCATTTTTCTCTTTCGAATTATTGTAAAATATTATCTAAGGTCCAAATTGTTAGGGTGGAAAGCACAGTAGGTGCTCAGAGGACGAGAAAGATTTCTCTAGACAAAAGTTAGAATATAAAAGTATATAATTTATTTTATATTTTTAGAAAGAGAAGATGAGACAGTGAAAGAGAATTGAAGGAGGAGAGGGAGAGAAGAGAGCAGTGAGGCAGGTGCATTGCGTCCCAGAGAGGGAAAGCTTCTCCCTTCCACCACAGCCTGTTCTTAACTTGCCATGGTGTTTTTTCATTTGCAGTTTAACCTTTCTTACTGAAGAAAACTTAAAAAATTCTAAGTTGCTAGCAAAAATTTTACCCTTCCGCTTTATCTTGTACAATGCTGGTTCTATACAAAAATATAAAAGCTTTCAACTTACATGCAAAATCACCAAAATTGCATATCTCATATTTGGTAGCTCACATATGTGTATGTATTCTGTTCCTACCCCAACAGTGGAAACGCCACACGAAACTATTACAACTCAACTGTTCTGTCACTTCATAGTGGAGCATCCTAGCAACACTCCCTGCCTTCAGCTTACTGATGAGGAAGGAAGGAGGAAGAGGAACTCTGTGTTTCCCATCTTTTCATTTCCTTCCTTGCTGGCATTTTCAACTTAAACGAATGGGGAACACAGGAAGTAGAATGGGTAAGGAAAAGTGCCAAAGTGCGGGGGCTCATGGTCACTGGTGTTTCTGAGAATGCCACTGTCTTCTCTCTATATCTGGAGCAAGTTCTAGTGTCCTCTCCAGGCAGAAGTATATCACTGGCTGTGAACAGAACCTCTTCACCTGGCCCTTGCTTTGAGTCTTGTGAACTCGGCACATGGCAGGTGCCAGAATTTTGTGCCATGGCCCTGCAAACACGGTCTGGATGGGCGATACAGGAGACAAGGACACACAAAGATTTGTGCATCTCCTCTGTGCATACCCCCTGACCTCCCAAAACACAAAAGATAAAATTTTGAAGAAGTTCAGGGCATTAAAGAGGGTAGGGCCACCTCCTGAGTGTAGCCACTTGCAACTCACAGACCCAGCAGTGAAAATATGCCAATTTCATGGCTTTCCTTTCTTCCTCCCTCCCTCCCTCCTCCTTCTTCTCCTCCTGCTTCTCCTCTTCTTTCAATCTCACAAACTGAATTCAGAAAGCAGGAAATGAGCAGGGACAGTGGGGGCAAGTCCTGAGTGCCTGTCCACACACCAGTCCTGCCTTTGATTTTTCTGTTTAGAAGTTGAAAAATGATGAAGTGTTCAAAGAAAAACAATGAGATTAGCCAACACTCTGACCCCACACACATGTACCCATGGAATAGATGAAGTTCTGAGTCCTCACACTAATGCCCCCAAAACTGAACTGAGGACTCATCCCTGCTCCACCTCCCCACACACTTAGAGGCTGCAGGTCATCCCAGGCTCTTGTTGAAGACCAGGCTGGCTGTGCTCCCAGGCCTGCCTTTTATCTGCAACCATACATCCACTCATCCCTTTCCTGAGCACCTGCTACATACCTGGAGAATGACACAGGTGAGTAAACAGGCCTTGGCAACCCCTGCCCCAAGGGGGCTCTGCTGAGAGGAGGCCACCCTCAGAGACACTGGGGGAGGGGAGGAAGAAGGCCAGGCAGCATGCCGTCTGGGGCTTGCACTTGCTTTCCTAAAATAATGCTGATTTCACTGAACCACAGGGGGGAAAAGCTGAAACTACACAATGACTAGAAAATAAACATGGAAATATTACCTAGCAAAACTTATGGGATGTGGCTAAAGCTGTGCTCCGAGGAAAATAGCTAGCTTTAAACATTGACCAAACCAAGAAAGGAAGCATGAAAAGAGATAAATGAGTCATTGGATTTTTAACTCAGGAAGGTAGAAACAGAAGAAATCAAATTTCTTTCATTTCTTTTAAATTTCGCTTTTTATTGTTTTAGTTTAAAGGTTTTTTTAATTTTCTTTTTTTCATTTATTTATTTATTTATTTATTTATTTATTTTATTGAGACAGAGTCTCACTTTGTGGCCCTTGGTAGAGTGCTATGGCATCATAGCTCACAGCAACCTCAAACTCTTGGGCTCAAGCAATTCTCTTGCCTCCACCTCCCAAGTAGCTGGGACTACAGGCGCCCTCCACAACACCCAGCTATTTTTTTTGTACAGATGGGGTCTCACTGTGGCTCATGCTGATCTCAAACTCCTGAGCTCAGGGCAATCCACTCACTTCAGCCTCTCCAAGTGCTAGGATTACAGAAGTGAGCCACCATGCCTGGCCAGAAGAAATCAAATTAAAAGAAAGTGAATAGAAATTAATAAAGGAAAAATGAAGAAGAAATTAATAAGTCAGAAAACAGAAAATAGGACCATCGAAGAATTGTTCTTTGCAAAGAAGTAAGATGCAGAAGATAAAGCTGATCATTTTACAGGAGGAAGATAAGAAGAAAGCACCAGCATATAATTGGAACTGAAAATGGAGAAAGTCATAAATAGAAAAGCTCAATAGAACTAACTTGAAAATATACAAGAATAAGTTATTTTCTGAAAAAATACAATTTTCATAGCCAAGTATTGTGGCAGGCACCTGTAGTCCCACCTACTTGGAAGGCTGAGGCAGGAGGATTACTTGAGCCCAAGAGTCTGAGGTTGCTATGAGCTATGACTCCAGGACACTCTAACACGGCAACAGAATAAGACTCTGTCTCAAAATAAATAAGTAAATTAATTAATTAAAATAAATTTTTCAGAAATTGAGACCCAAATACATATGTCATTATGAATGTTTTGAGATGCACAAAAATTAAGAAATGTAAAATCTCCACGGACAGAAACAGATGAAACTCTCTCAGTGACACCAATAAGCTGAGCATCTTGAAACTTGCACAGGTGGATCAGAAAGGGAGATGTCAACTGTGTTTCTTGGAAGTGAAATAATGGAGCACAACATAGTGTGTCTCAAAACTATCATAGTGACCCATGTAGATCACTGGAGTGGAAGAAGCAGTTTTCTTTTCCTTTTTTTGAGACAGAGCCTCAAGCTATCCCCCTGGGTAGAGTGCCATGGCATCACAGCTCATAGCAACCTCCAACTCCTGGGCTCAAGCGAGTCTCCTGCCTCCGCCTCCCAAGTAGCTGGGACCACAGGTGCCCGCCACAGGTGCCCGCCACAACGCCTGGCCATTTTTTGGTTGCAGCCATCATTGTTGTTTGGCGGGCCTGGGCTGGGGATTCGAACCCGCCACCTTAGGTGTATGTGGCTGGCGCCTTAGCCACTTGAGCCTGTATTGTGAGGTTTAAATGAAATAATGGATGTTTGAAAGTATGCTGTGCTACAAAAATGTGAGGAAGAGGAATTGTTTCCTAGGTCTGAGAAGTTTGAACTGTGGGTGAGATAAAGAGGAATCCAGTGACTATTTTTTCCCCTTTAAAACAGACAAATGTTTCAGTAGTTTGGCAGCTAGAGGAGAACACCTTTCCAAACAGGACCGCAGACATCACTGTGACTGTGACCAAGTAAGTAGTGCCTGTGTCATAGCACTTGGGCTGTGACCCTGGTAAAAATCTCCCTCGCAACTACATGCTGGGAGAGCTATTTGTGTCCCTTACTGCCAGGAAGTGAAACCTCAGTGAGCCCACAGAAGGCAGTGGCTCAGCTTTCTCTTCTGGTTACCCATATTCAAAAGTGTTCTTTTATTTGCACATAAAGTAAAGCTATGGCATAGACTGGTAGAATGAGCCTTGGATTAGAGTTCTAGTTCTGGTTCATTTAACTTTGGAGTAGCTCTGTCATCTGCAAAATATGTCTGGGGATAAGGTGAAGAAGTGTTGGGAAGAGGTTTGCAAATGGGGGCAATTCTGCAAAAGTTTTTGATTGCCATGACTTGGGGTGGGGGGTGCTACTGGCTCTAGAGGTAGAGGCTAGGATACTGCTAGATATCACCTAGAACAGTACAGGACTGCTTTCATAGCCCAAGAATTCACTGGCTCAAAGTGTCAATAGTGTGGAGGTTGAGAAACCTTTTAAAAATCATTATTTTTGTAAGAGTGGTCTTCCAGCGATTCTTTTGCACTCTAATTGCTTATCTCAGAGAGCCTTTTCTTTCTTTTCTTTTTTTGAGACAAAGTCTCACTATGTTGCCCTAGGTAGAGTGCCATGGCATCACAGCTCACAGCAACCTCAAAGTCTTGGGCTTAAGCGATTCTCTTGCCTCAGCCTCCTAAGTAGCTGGGACTACAGGTGTCCGCCACACTGCCTGGCTACTTTTTGGTTGTACATTGTTTTCTGGCAGGCCAGGGCTGGGTTCCAACCGGCCAGCTCCAGTGTATGTGGTTGGCGCCCTAGATGCTAAGCTACAGGCGCTGAGCCTGAGAGCCTTTTTATCTGACTCCCCCAGTCCCCATGACCTTGGGAAACCAAGGTAAAGCAGCACCTGTTATATACAAAGCTGGTATGCTGTGAACTAATGTTCTTATTCCTAGTTCTAATGAAAGAACGTCTTTGGCCAGAGAGACCCACAGCCTTCGATTCAGACATGCCTTTACTGCAGTTCTTTCTAAGTAAGTACTCCCAGGGGGCCCAGACCAGTGTGACTGCCATGCCTGGGGGACAGCTTCAGTCATCTCTCCCGTGGAGGGAAGTGGTGGTGGTCAGGCTGGATGTGGGCATTATTTTTCTGAGAGGAGGCTTTTTAGAACCCAAGGTCCAACATTGATCTCTAGGACAGTTAACAGTTGGGTTTTGGGTTTTAGGAATCCCATGGTGGTCATCAAAGCAGCAGGGCCAACTGGTCTTGCTATAAAAGGGAACTTACATGTTACTATAGAGGGAAGAAAGGGGCTGTGGGACTGGGATGGGAGAAAAGGCTACTGTGATACGACTTTAGAAAATGAACCAGCCCTACTATACAGAATTCAAATACTCTACCTCATCCCAACTTCTCTATAACTACTTTACATTTTGACATTCAGCTTTATTTTGAAGGATCTGATGCCCTCTATGATATTGTATCCAACTGGTAGCATTTAAGTTCATTGAAAATGAAGAGACCTTGAGGCCTAACATACCTTTCTTGATTACAGACCATTAGTAATGTACATGAACACAAGCCAGAAACTTTCGGAACACAAAGAATTCCCCATCACTGTAAGTGCTTAGTGACTATCTCTGCAAAGTTACGGGTGGCAAAGCATCACTAGCTGGCTTCCATACTTTCTGCCTTTAATTTGCAGATACATGGGGAAAATCTCTTTGGAGCTGAATTTCAGTTGCAAATCTGCATTCCAGTCAAATTTTTAGGTCTCCAGATTGTGAAAGTGAAGAACCTTATGAAGACTCAGGTACTTTAAAGCTACTCTTTATCATGATCACATCTCTTTCTAGAGCAGTGGTTCTCAACTTTCCTAATGCCGTGGCCCTTTAATACAGTTCCTGTGGGTTGTGACCCACAGGTTGAAAACCGCTGTTCTAGAGTGTCTATGGATTCTCCAAAGACATAAAAACTAGAGTTCTAGAGAAAAGAGAAATTAACAATGGGAAAATATTAGGCATAAATTACCAAAGTCATGTGTAGAAAGAATATCAACCACTCAGGTCTTAAAGCAACATTTTAGTTTTCTTCCCCATTGTGAAAAATAAGCAAAAATTCAAACCTTTATTTAATAGCCATAGAAACATTTGTTTTCCCTTTGAAAAATCAATAAATTCCACTTCTGTAAGTGGTGACCTTGAAAAACATGAATGAATAAACATGTAACATTTCTCACAATTCCCCTCTACATTTGGCAACCTTGATACCTAAAGCAACACACTCTTACATTGAGTGATTCATTATTATATTGAGGCCTGAGCTTCTTTGGTTTCTGCCCTCTACCCCAGGCTACATAAACTGGCTCAGAAATGAAAATCTTTATAGAAGGGACTCTGCTATCCATTACAAAGAATTATAAGTTATAAGCCCTTGTTTTCATGGGTAGTTTATTTTTAAAGAACGTTTGTAATAGCAAGTTTAAATATTTCAACAAACATTTCAGTTTCCATTTGGAAACAAAATTCTTGTTTGAAAAGCTGATGGAAACATATAAAAATGAGTATTCCCACTCTGTTTTGGGGATGCTAAAACAGTACCAGAGGCATTAAAGCCAGTGACCTCCTGTTGTGAGGCAGTAAGACACACTTGGCTTACTTAAATAGACTATGCTGGCAGAGCAGGTCGGTAGCAGAGCTGAAGTTCAGCATTGTTTTATGGAAATACTGGATCTTTTTCTTTATTTGCTTCATGGCATGAGTGTTACATTTGGTCTTGAAGGTCATTTGTGTCAGGATTTTATCTGTGAGGTAATGTAGCCAGAGCACATTATTGTAAGGGTGATATTCACCCCAGCAGTTGTCATTCTCCTTACGCATGAGCCTGTAGATCTCAAACTGGTAGTCACCTTCACCTGTAAATAGGTCCTCGTCCATGGAAATGTCACAGAAAACCACAATTCCATCCCGTTCTAAGCGTGACAGGGTGTAGTCAATGATGCTGACTTGCAGCCCACAGGTGGGGATGGTGCTTGTCTTCCCATTGAGGATGTAGGGAATCTCTTTGAGGTGGGTTTTCTTTAAAAGCACATTCCCCCAATGTAAGTCTCGATGCTCAAAGTGCAATGATGCCTCTGCCACTGCTAGCGATGCTGTGATCTGGTGTAGAATACTCTTTGCCGTAGCTATGGAAGACAACTTCTTTTTCATTTGCTCTAAGTCAACCCCTCCAAACTCAAATTCCAACACAATGAAGAGCTGGTCTTCCTTAAAAAAGTCAGGTCGGTCATTTGCAGACCCTTTGCTTGAATTATATTGATCCCAGGCTTTGAGGAGAAATGGAGGGTAAGACCCTTGAACACAGTGCACTGAGTTCAGCCCAATAAATCCTTCTGTACGGTTGTACACTTCATTAGACAAAAGGCTCAACTCTTTGGAGATGATGATCTCTGGTAGTATTTCCTCAAAGGTTTTCTGATGGGATCCATTGACTAAATCTGGTCCTTCAATAGCAATGATTTTTAGGGCTACAGGTGTGTGATCAGCCATTGTTTGAAACACTTCACCAAACACCCCTTCCCCAATCTTCTCACAGTGATCCAATTTTTCTGTGGGAAAAAAATGGCTAAAGGGAATGGGTCCTTCCTGATTGCATTCCCCATAAACCTTTTCAGCATCAGATGCCTTTTTGTTTGCACTATGTAGAGTCTTTGAGGGGCTTAACAAGTACAAAGAGGAATGCCACGGGGAAATAGCACTATTTGTTTTGTTCGTGACAGAAGGGTTTGAATATTCTGCTATGAAGGACCCAGAGAAAGAACCAGCAACGGTATAGCTGCTGCATACCTCTGACACATCAGTCACAATTTTCTTCTTGTGAAAACTGAAGGAGGCCCTGGCTTTGGTCCAAGAGCCGACATTCTGTACATGAGTTAGGTCCCTGGTGAGGACTGAATCTTTTCCCATCCTTCGTCCCTTTTTAAGCTGGTGGTAATGGAGGGAGTTTTCCAGTGACTCCTGATGTTTCCTCTTCCGGCATGGCCCAGTTCTCTTAGGCTTATTGGTTCCCCCAGGTACAGTACGTCCAGTGGCCTCCTTATATTTTACCCCGATAATCCCCTGACTCTCTAGACAAGAGTCCTGCTCTGTGGCCCTCTTCTTACCTGTCCTTGATGGACCTGGGCCCTCCAGTCTGTTTTCCACTAGTTCCCTTTCACAGTAGGACTCTGTCATATTTTTCTCATCCGTCCCAAACTTAGAATCCTCAGGGTTTCCTGACTCACCAAGGCCAAAGAGAGCTGACCTGAGGCTGGCACGGGCTTGGTGGACCATCCTGGTGAACCTGCTTCCTTCTGTTGCTGCCTTCTGGGGGCTGGGGAGAGATTCTCGGTCCAGGGAGGCTTCCGGGAAGTGGAAGCCGTTCGGAACTGCAGAGGCTGCATCCAGAGAAGCGGAGGAGCTAACACAGATGATACTGTCCCTGGGCGCTAGGGACTCGGGGCCCGGCGAGGCCGGGGAGCTGAACAGGGAGGCACTGGTGCCCAGCTCGTGGCTGTCTGCGGACCGGCTGCACACGCTGAGGTCCCGACTGAGGTGGTCCGGGCTGCGGCTGGAGAAGGGCAGCGGTCGGAACTGGCCGTAGGGTGTGCTGCACTTCTGCGGGGGCCGAGGTCGCAGACGTAGGTTTCTTGGGCTCACGATCAGATTGGACCGAGATCTCAGCCTCAGACGTCTTGGGGTCCCGGGCAGGCTCGGCTGGTCTTTGGGGACTCGGCCACCAGGGCGCCTCCGCCGTCTACGGACTGGGCTGCCAGGGAAGTCCGGGTCGGCAGGATCGTCGGAAACGACAGACTGCGAGAGGCTGCCGCTGCTGGTCTCGCTGCTGCTAAAGAAACGCTTCTGGTCCTGCGGCGGGAACCACTGCGCGGCTTCCCGGACCGGGTGCCGCCGCGGCCTTCCGCCGCCCGCAGCCCCGTACGTTCGGAAGAGCCGACAGCCTGGTCGCGGGAGTGGAGCCGCCATGGCCGGCACCCGCCAAGCTGTTCAAACGCAAGCACCGCGAGATTTGCGCGCAATGCGTACGCCCCCTTCCGTTTGCGGGGTCGGAGCGCCCGGCCGACGCATGCGCGTCTCGCTCTGGTCGCGTGGGCGCCGGGAGGGGGCAAAAAACCCTGGCGGTTTAGTTTGCTCAAGTTGGTTGCGGAAATGGCTTTCGTTTCAGGCCTATACTGTATGCACCCGGAGAGAGGCGCTCGCTTGTGGGAACACTCCGGTTCAAGTAAGCGCAGCTGTTCTGAGACGCCGAGGGAGGGAGGAGGGCCAGAAGCGAATGACTAGGGAGGCCAGGATGCTGCTTTTCCGGGGTTACCCACTGCAGCAGGCCAGTGCAGGGCTTCCCCCACGGCCGCCTCCTTAGCTGTGTCACAGGGTCACATGTGCCAGGCTTGGAGTTTTGCTTGGGCCAAGGTGAGCGTTAAAACTGCTCACACCCTTCGTTGTGGAACCTTAGATGCTCTGTGTCCCAAGTGTTAAAAATTTAAGCGTTTTCAATACCAATTGTGCTACTTAGACTATTCTTTTCCAGCATGTGGAAGAATGGCATTCGGTGAACTGTACCATCACTTCAGATAAAGAAAATGTAACCGTGGCTGCAGAGATCACCTTGGGTCATGCTAAGCAGGTACTTGAGACTGAAATGCTCTAGATTTGATTAGGCAGCTGTTCACAGCATCTCCCTTAGAAAGGATAATAGCATTTAAAATACGTATAACATGTCCAAAATAGGTCTTTTGATGCACTTTCTGCTTCATCCTGTTCCTTAGCCGGCTACTTAGGCTACCCTCAGTTACAGTACCAGGTATTCTAGGAATTACCTGCGACTCTTCCCTTTCCTACATCCCCATATCTATTCCAGCAGCAAGTCTTGCCATTCTACTGCCAGAATACCTGTATATCCTAAATCCATTCACTTCTTTCCATTTCCAGGGCTACTGTTGTAATTCAGGCCACCATCTCTTTGAGGCTCTTGCAGTGAACCTGGACCCACTTTTCTTGCCTTTGCTTTCCTCACACCCTCTACAAATCTTTATGTAACTGCTATCCATTTTCTAAAAGCGAACATTAGATTGTGCCACTCCTCTGCTTAACAAGAAAGAAGTGACTTTTGAACACACTTAAACTAAAACCCATGCTTTTTCATGTCCTGCAAGGCGCCACTTGATCTGGTCTGTGCTTAATTCTCCCAACTTCATCTCCTAGTACTTCCCTTTCTTTTTCCACTGTTCCTTCTACTTAGTTTATTTTGTCCTTTCTGTTTTTCTAGCATCCTGATACTGTTCTGGCCACTGGACTTTTGTACTTGCTATTCCTCTGTGTAACCCTGCTCTTCCTCTAGATCTTCACTGAGTAGTTTCTTCATAAAATTTAGCTCATGTGTTATAGTCCTAGAGAGGAGACTGTCCCTGATCACTTATCCTGATGTAGGAACAGTGATGAAGTTTCACATGTTGGCAATGATTCAGATGAAATACACGAAGAGTCTCAAGTGAATAAGCAGCAGTAGGGATGGAGAAAAAAGAGACAGGTGTAAGAGAGAATGAAAAGAAAAAGAATTGTGAGGAAGTGACTTTCGGTGGGGACTGTGGCATAAGGTAAAGGAGAAGGGAAAAGAAGTTGAGGAATAACTGCACATTTCTTGTTTGGGTGACTCTGTGGATGTTGGGGCCGTTAGTGGGCTAAGGACTACTAGAGAAATCATACCTTTATTTTTATTTATTTAATTTATTTTTGAGACAGAGTCTCAAGCTGTTGCCCTGGGTATACTGCTGTGGCATCACAGCTCACAGCAACCTCCAACTCTTGGGCTTAGACAATTCTCTTGTCTCAGCCTCCCAAGTATCTAGGACTACAGGCACTCGCCACAACAACCAGCTATTTTTTGGTTGCAATTGTCATTGTTATCTGGCAGGCCCTGGCTGGATTAGAACCCTCCAGCTCCAGTGTTTGTGGCTGACGCCCTACCCGCTTGAGCTACAAGTACTAAGCCAAGAAGTCATACCTTTATTCATTTATTTATTTTGAGACAGAGTGTAATTTGGTCACCTTTGGTTCTGCTCTGGCATCATAGCTCACAGCAATCTCAAACTCTTGGGCCCAATTGCTCCTCTTGCCTCAGTCTCCCAAGAAACAGGGACTACAAGCCCTACCACAATGTCAGGTTTTTTTTTTTTTTTTTTTTTTTAGAGATGAGGTTTTGCTCTGGGTCAGGCTGGTCTTGAACTCTTGAGCTCAGGCAATCCACTGGCCTCAGCCTCCCAGAGTGCTAGTTATAAGCGTGAGCCACTGTGCCCAGCCTGCACTTATTTTTT
>CAUYQV010026296.1:0-17011 GCA_963574575.1 Galagoides demidoff | reverse complement strand
GCACCACTGTCATACTTTAAAGACCTCAAAAACAAAACTTAGTTTTATATGGAATCAGAAAAAACCTTGAGTAGCCAAGACATTACTCAGAAATAAAAACAAATCAAGAGGAATCATGCTACCAGACCTCAGACTATACTATAAATCAATAGTGATCAAAACTGCATGGTACTGGCACAAAAACAGAGAGGTAGATATATGGAACAGAACAGAGAACCAAGAGATGAACCCAGCTATTACTGTCATTTGATCTTTGATAAGCCAATCAAAAACATTCAGTGGAGACAAGACTCCCTATTTAACAAATGGTGCTGGATGAACTGGCTGGCAAGCTGTAGAAGACTGAAACTGGAGCCATACCTTTCACCATTAAGAAAGATAGACACTTGCTAGATAAAAGACTTAAACTTAAGACATGAAACTATAAAAATACTAGAAGAAAGTCCAGGGAAAACACTTGAAGAAATAAGCCTGGGAGAATATTTTAGGAGGAGGACCCCCCAGGCAATTGAAGCAACACCAAAAATACATTACTGGGATCTGGTCAAACTAAAAAGCTTCTGAATAGCCAAGAACACAGTAAGTAAAGCAAACAGATAGCCCTCAGAATGGCAGAAGATGTTTGCAGGTTATGTCTCTGACAAAGGTTTAGGAACCAGAATCCATAGAGAACTCAAACATAATAGCAAGAAAAGAACAAGAGATCCCATCTCAGGGTGGGCAAGGGACTTGAAGAGAAACTTCTCTGAAGAAGACAGGTGCATGGCCTATAGACACATGAAAAAATGCTCATCATCCTTAATCATCAGAGAAATGCAAATAAAAACTACTTTGAGATATCATCTAACTCCAGTAAGATTAGCCCACATCACAAAATCCCAAAACCAGAGATGTTGACATGGATGTGGAGAAAGGGGAATACTTCTGCACTGCTGATGGGAATGCAAACTAATATGTTCCTTTTGGAAAGATGTTTGGAAATCACTTAGGGATCTAAAAATCGACCTGCCATTCAATCCTATAATTCTTCTACTAGGTATATATCCAGAAAACCAAAAATCACTTTATAACAAAGATATTTGCACCAGAATGTTTATTGCAGCCCAATTTATAATTGCTAAGTCATAGAAGAAGCCCAAGTGTCCCTCAACCCATGAATGGATTAATAAATTGTGGTATATGTATACCATGGAATATTATGCATCCCTAAAAAGGATGGAGACTTTACCTCTTTCATGTTTACATGGATAGAGCTGGAACATACTCTTCTTAGCAAAGTATCTCAAGAATGGAAGAAAAAGTATCCAATGTACTTAGCCCTACTATGAAATCAATTTATTTATAAGCACCCACACTTCCATATGAAAGCTATAACCCAACTACAGTCCAAGATGAAGGTGAAAGAAGTGGGGAATGATGGATGGAGGGAGGGTAATTGGTGGAACCACACCTATGGTGTATTTCACAAGCATACATGTTAAATCTACTAACTGTAGAATATAAATGTCTTAACACAATAACTAAGAAAATGTGGTGAAGGCTATGTTAACCAGTTTGATGAAAGTATTTCAAATTGTATATAAAACCATAACATTGTACCCCATACTTGCATTAATATACACAGCTATGATTTAATAAAAGGAAAAAAACTAAGCAATGAACTTTCACAAAATAAGATCACTAGAATGCCACCATACTTATCAATTATCTCAATAAATGCTAATGGCTTGAATTTCCCACTGAAGAGGTATGGACTGACTGACTTGATTTAAAAAAAACAAACAAACAAGCCATGCATTTGCTGTCTGCAGGAAACACACCTAGCCTCAAGTGACAAATTAAAACTCAGAGTTAAGAGATGGAAGACAATTTTTCAGGCAAGCAGAAGTCAAATGAAAAAAGGGCTTGCAATCTTATTTTCAGATACAAGTGTTAAAGATTTAAAGAAACTAAATTAAAAATAGATAATAATGGACACTTCATATTGGTCAAGGGAAAAATGCAACAAGAAGATATTTCAATTCTAAATATTTATGCACCCATCTTAAATGCTCTCAGATTCCTGAAACAGACCTTAATTAGTCTAAGCTATATGATATCCAGAAGCACTATAATAGCAGGGGACTTTAACACTCTTCTTATAGAGCTGGACAGATTCTCTAAACAGAAATTAAACTAAGATACAAGTGACTTAATGTGACCCTAGAACAACTGTGCTTGATAGACATATATAAAACACTCCATCCAAAAGCTAAAGAATATACATTCTTCTCATCCACTCATGGAAGATTCTTCATGGAATTGATCTTATCATAGGACACAAAACAAACCTCAATAGAGTCAAAAGAATTAAACTTTTACCTGTATCTTCTCAGACCACAAGGCATTAAAGGTGGAACTCCACTCCAACAAAAACGTTCAAGCCCACACAAAGGTAAGGAAATTAAACAACCTTATGCACGGGCTTCTATAAACCTCAGGGAGGGGGCCTAGTAATGTGTTCACAGAGTCATACATGTTTCTGTAAAATGTGTAAAAGGTAGAAAATGAATCACAGTGAGTTAAGACCACTGCCAATCTTCCCAGTTTGCCCTTCCTCTCTGCCACACTGGAATGAGTTTGTGGGTCTGGTTGCAGGCATTCTGGGGATCTGGATAAGTTGAAATGGGAATACATTGTATTAGGATTTCTTACAGTATGTTTTTGTTGTTTGCAGTCACTATCTCATACGGTTAAAATTGCTAGCCATCTCACATAGGAATGACTTTCTGAATTACTTTTGCCTCCCATTCTTAAACTTGAGACCAAACTGAAAAGTTCAGGACCAGATGTCATATTACAATGTGAGAGTGTCCTCAGACAACCAGCACCAAAAATCTGTGGACAGTAAAGGAAAGGGGTAGGTAGGAAAGAGTTTGAAATATACCAAGGTAAAGACTGCTCTGTGAAAAATTCTTTCAGTCACCACATATATAAATTTGGCAAGATTCTATTCTCATCAACAGCTTTACATACAATATATATAATGTATATAACATTTCCTATCAGGAGTGTATTCCACAATGCAATGTATATGATTAGTATACCATATAATTCTTTTATTTTCTCAGGGAAATCATGTAAACTATCATGATTAAAATTTTTGTATTTGCAAAATGCAAGTCTATAAAAGTGTTATAAAATTTAAGCATATTTGTGAGTGAAGCTGAATGCTTCATGCATTCCAGCTATCAAAAAACAAATGTAAATTTTTAAATTAATCAGAAAGAAGGAAGTCTCAATTCCTTCTGATCTCTCTATTGGAAATTTTAGGCTATTAAAACTGAAATGTGATATTTTGAGTCAACGTTTAGTTTATTATAGCTCAAACAAAAAGAAATACAATTAAACTATCAGCACAGCTTTGCCGTCTTAACAGTAGCTTGTTTATGCCATCAGCAAAGACTCCTGAAGAGCAAGTGGCTATGCAATAATGCAAAGAGTTTTCACAACTTGTTGAGAACTAAATATTTTGGCTTACAAGAAGTGATCCAAAGCCTGGAAGAAGTGGTAATTAGTTGGTGTGAGGGCTAGGGAATACGGTGGATGACAAAGAGTTTCCAAGTCCAGCTTCTGTAGTTTGAGCAGCGTTGTTTGTGCAACACATGATCGAACATTGTATTGCAAGAGGACTGGCCAGCCTCTACTCACCAATCCTGGGTGCTTAATCACAAGCACCCTCATCATTTCATACAATTGGTTGCAGTAGACACCTGCTATAATTGATGGACCAGGTTTCATGAAGCTGCAGTGGACAATATCAGTACTGGACCATCGGACACCATGAGCTTTTGTTGATGAATATTCGGTTTTCAATTGTGTTTCAGCACTTCATGTTTATCTACCATTGCGCCGAATGCTTGCCACTATCAGAAAGAGTCCATTTCTTATAGAATATATAACACATGTAGAAAAGGTTTGCCTTTATGTCATGACAGCAAAGAAAGGCAAGCTTCGAATTGGTTTCTCTTCTGATGCTCATTTAACTCATGTAGAACGCATCTATCCAGCTTCTTTACCTTGCTGGTTTGTTTCAAATGGTCCAATATTATTGGGATAGTAACGTCAAACCTTGTTGCTAATTCACACATAGGTTGAAATGGACTCACTTCCACTACAGCTTTCAGCTCACATCCACCTTGGCCTCAGGTCCCCACACTGTGCTTTCTTTAGCCACGTTCTTCCTAAACATTTCATCATATTTCAAGCTATCTCAGCTTCATTGGCTCCATGTTGAAAAAATAACAAGAGGATTATTTCTTGTTAAAAAATAACAAGAATTCTTTTATTTATCCAGGGTTTAACAAAAATTTCTCTAAAAAAAAAAAATTGCAAGATAATCATAAGCCAAAACATGTGCTTGAAATAATGAAGGCGTACCTTCACAATAAAAAATAAAGGAAGGTCAAAGTGAAAAGTCAGACACCAATGGTCAAACTTAGTACTTACAGATATCAGACATTTCATACCTAATAAGCCAATAATATTACAGAATTGTCATTTAAAGATATAATAAAAGGTATAAACCCAAGAAAATATAGAAGTAAAGTTTTGTTTACATTTGATGGGCTATTATTAACTAATAATCTGTGTGATGTTTGGGGTATTGGTTGACATTTTAGAAATTGGAATTGTTTCTTTTCTCATTCTAAATATTCATTTTAAAACTAACTTTGTATTTTAAAAAGGCCACCAAATTTTATGAGCTTCAGAACCCACCTGAGTCCATCCCTACCTGTCAATGTCACAGTCTGAAAGAAATGAAAGTAAATAAAACTAAGAAAATAAGAAAATAAAGATGTACATATAGAGAGCAAAATAAGGAAAAAGGAAGGGACAGTCAGGAATGAAGGTAATTTCATGCCCCTCTTCAATCTGTATATCTTTATATTTACTCAAATATTTCTTCCTTTATGATCTCAAACTCAGGCAACAAAAAAAATCTTAAATACAGTATGTAAAACTGTTTGTACCAGATTTTGGCTCATAGAAAGAATAGCCTACATAAAATAACCCAATGAAAGAAAATATTCTCCTTTTGGAAAAAGATTGAACGTAAACACTTTTAGTCTACCTGAAAATCATTACAACAGAATCAGCAATGGGAATAATTAAATCTGCTCATACATTGCTACCTACCCCTGAAAGTGTTGGCAGTATGCTTACTTAGATTGACTCAGCTTAAGATCTCTAGACAGTAAAAGGTCAATTTCAAGTTAAAAAGTGGCTCCACCTTAACAGTCACCTTCGCAAGTCTAGCCCTCCAATATAATGAGGAATTTTTTTGCTGTGTTAAGCCATTTTGCTGTGACTTTTGCTTTTTGTCATTTATAACTAAGCCTTCCTTTTCTCCTAGTCTTACTGCTAATTTAATAGCACATTGTTGTATGTGTGTGCACATGTGTTTTAAGAAACCTCAGAGAAAAAAATTGGTAACAACCTAAGTGCTCATTAATAGGAGAACTGATTAAATAATTACAGAAACATGCAGCTTTTTTTCTTTTATAATGAAGTACTCTTAAAACATAGTGCAATAAAAATTGTTCCTGGATATATCGTTATAAAAAAGGAAGTCACAGAAAGGTAGCTATGGTATGATCATGTTACGTTCAAAAATATATAAATGTGTGTAAAGAAATAAAATTTATATAAATATTATCTAATGAATAGAAATAATACCTAGAAGGATCCACCAACATTGTAGAAAGTGAACTAGAAAGAGGGTGTATACAAGAGGATTTGTATTTGAACTTTATAATCAGGGCAAAAACCCAGTTTCTGGAACCATGCTTGCTTGATACAAAGTGGTTAATAAATAGTTGCAAATGAACCAATGGATTAATCAATGAATTAATAGGTTCTATAACTTTAAAACAAAAATATAAGAAAATACAAATATGTAAAATCAAATAGGAACCACCAGAAATCAGGCATCCAGAGAAGTTATTTATATTTTGGTATATGCTTATATACCAATATTTTTCTTTTTTTAATTAACAAAAACTATATATATTATGATTTTATATACATGATGGTATATACAATATATAACATAATGTTTTGATATATCTAACCTTGTAGAATGACTAAATCAAGCTAATTAACTTTAGCTAACATACCTTGCACACTTTTTTTGGAGTAAGTACATTTGAAGCCTGTTCTCAGCAATTTTCAAATATACAATACAGTGCAATTAATTATAGTCATTATGTTGCACAATAATCTCCTGCACTTATTCCTGCTGTCTAAATGAAATTTCATGTCCTTTGTATCCTATTTTCTTTTTAATATAATATATTAAAACAATACACAATGTCTTATAAATTGGTGTTTCCCCATTCAAAACTATCCCAGGGTATCTTTCTTTGCCAATAAATAAATATCTAAATAATTTTGAATGTCTGCATTCTATCCTAGCATTCATAATATTTTTATACTACTAACAGTATTCTCTAACAGTATTCTCCTCTTTAATTTAAATGTGAGTCATGTTCATTTATTTGCTTAGCCAGATAGTCAATAAATAGACCCTACAATTTTCAGGCAGGTACTCAGCCAATTGCAGTAATACAATCATTAGTGAGGAAGAACGGGGTAGGTACCTGTCTTCATGGCAACTTGAGTCCACAAGAGGAGAAAAACACTATGTAAATACGGTTGGCTCAAAGGAGTAGGGCGCCGGCCCCATATGCTAGAGATGGCAGGTTCAAACCCAGCCCCAGCCAGAAACTGCCAAAAAAAAAAAAAAAAAAAACCACTCTGTAAATAAATATAAAAATAAATATGTAGTTTTAGAATACAATAACAGACTCTAAAAAGAGATAAGAAAAGTTATACATTAAGTTCAGATAAAAGAATCCAATAATCTCTCTTTGTGAGTGTAGAATTTAAGCTGAGTTTATAGGGTATGTTGAACTTGGAGAGGCAAAGAGACCATTGCAGACAGTGAGAACAAAATCAGGGATGGGAACAACATTTGTGGAACAGAAAGGAAGCCAGAAGGGATGAGACATCGTAACTAGGACAGGGATTGGCGTAGTCTAGGCCAGAAGGTAGAATCTGGAATTTTTACTCTGAACACAAAAGAGAGCCACCAAAGAGAGTTGGGATTTTTTTTTTTTGTCTCCTCCTCATGACCATGTATGAGATATAGATCAAGACCTTTTTTTTAAGTTCACCAACCACTGAGAGCAGAAAAGATTGCAAGAACATGAATGAAAGTATATAAATGAATATGAGGGTTCCTTGGCTTGGCAAAGTGTTAAGGACCAGGAACAGCTATCCATGGATAATAGTTGTTGCAGAATGATTGACAGAGGAAGATGAGGAAGATGATGGTGGGTAAGGAATGTCTTTCTGTAATGCTTGAATGCACACAATATTTTACATATAATTCAGGCTCTTTGAAGAACTTCTGGATGGAAAACTAAAACTTTAAGATAGACTGCCATCCCCCACCAGAAATTAAGAGGGGTTATATACATGTTTAACAAGGCGCCCTGGCTTCTGTAACCAGCTCTTGTCTTTATAGCTCTTCTTGCCTTCCCTCCCATCCCTTGTAAGACCTCAGGAGCCCTGGGCAAAATTGGCTTAAAATATGAAAACTGATTTGCATTCTCTGTGCAAAGGAGACTGCCCAGAAGGAGTGTTCTAGAAGCATAAGGAAACCAATCTAGTGTCAGATCCTTACCATGAATCATCTAGAATTAACTGTTACAAACTTGCTGATGGGTGATAAAATACCTCCTCAAATTTCTTTGGTTGACTTTCCCTGGCCTTGATCTGTAGCTCTTCTATATTTGTAAAAATAGCTTCATAAATATGCCAACAATAATTGAGTCTGCTTTCCTCAATCTCCAAGGGGCAGGAGGCTGAGATGAAACTCGAAGTATTAATCCTGAATAGAGAGATGGTTTTGCTGTTTATTTTTTTTTAATAGATTCTTCACCAGCCTTTTAAATAAAATACAAAAATGCCACTTCTCTAGCCCTGATAAGGTGCTGTACAATATATGCTTACTATGTTCTATAAATATCAGAGAGTATAACCTCCTGCCTCCCGCCTTCAGGTATAAGGGAAGTGCTGCACCAGTTCCCAGCGACCTGAAGAATTGGGTCTCTGTAACTTTTTGCCCGGAAGGCTGAGGAAAGAGTCACACAGCAAATCAAAAGGTCTCCTCTTCACTGAAATTTCTATCACACCTCTCTGACTGCTCCAAGCCATAGGGTCCTCCCTCCTCTGAACTTGTGGCTCCCACAGGGTCCCTGAATATAGTTTTAGGAACCTTGCTATGTGGTATGCCTTGTTGTAAGACCCTGGAGGCACCATTTCTTACCCCTCTCTGCACTTCCCATAAGACAAGGGCAGCACTTGCTTCTAGTGGGCACACTCAGTCAATGCTTATTCATAAATCATAAAAGCTCCTAAACACTAGGCCTGGGGAATACAGTTTTTAAGAAAAACAAGAAAGGCATTCAGAAAGATAAAGTGGTCTAAGACAACACATCTGTTAAGGCCAGGGAGATCCGAGGGGCTCCATGGCGAGCAGAGGACCTGGGCCTCCTTGGAAGCTGACTCAGAGGCCAACCCAGATGTGCTTTGTGCACTCAAGTCTAATTTCTCTAAGTTCTTTTTAACCTGTCAAATGACCACAACCCAGATAGTATTCTCACAAGAGCAAGCCCAGGTCAGGAGAGCTGTTTTATTGCAGTAAGATGCCCACAATAAAAGAACTGAGAATCTCCTCTGCACTGAACTCAGCCCAGCACTGACCATGCCTGGAGGGGCTTTTGAGGAGCCACAGTGAGGAAGATAATGCCCTCAGAAAGTGAGAGAAGTGGGAGACCTGAAAACTGCATTTTGAGAAATCATCAAAGGAAGCCGAGGGTGTTTAACCAAGAAAAGAGAAGGCTTCATAGCTGTCTTCTAGAATTCAAAGGAAGGTGTATGAAAGATGTGGACTACACTGAAGGCAGCAGCTGGCAGAAACAGAAGCAGGGAGCAAAGTGTATCCAAGGCAGATATCTTAGTCTAGTTTCCTTAGCAAATAGAGTCTCGAGCAAAGCTTAGCTATCACTGCTTTACTTGGGAGTACAATCTCAGAGAAAGAGGTAAAGGAAAAGAGTGTGCAGCAGGGGGAAGGGAAGCAAGAAAAAAATACTGTTTCCACGCTGTCCCCCGCTCCTGAAGAAACATAGCTGATCAGCGGTCTCTTGAGAAGTAGGGTGAGCCGGGCACCACAGGGCAGGTCAGTAGGAAGAGAAGAGCCAGCAATTTATCTCTTGGGTCCTTCCTTTCTCCTACACTCCCCATGAGGCACATCTACCCCACTCTTCTTAGTTACCTTCCCATGCCCTGTCATGGGGCACTGAGAGCCAGGGCTTCGGGGATCCAGTGAGATATGACCCAAGTGATGGATCTGTCGCAGCTCCTGGGACACTGAATGTGACCACAGCTGTGCCAAAGTGCAGCCATCACCCGTGTAGGGTAGGGGATGAGGTGGCTGCGAGGGCAGCAGCAGCCAGGCTGTATAACTGCAGGCATAGTTGCCAAGGCCGTGGGGTCCATCCTGAGACCACAGCAAACAGCAGGTGTTTAGTACGGTGTCATTTCCTAACATTCAAAGCTGCCTGACCATGGGATGATCCAGTGCTTCTCAGAGATTAAGTGGA
Source organism: Galagoides demidoff (assembly GCA_963574575.1). Taxonomy (NCBI): domain Eukaryota; kingdom Metazoa; phylum Chordata; class Mammalia; order Primates; family Galagidae; genus Galagoides; species Galagoides demidoff. The sequence goes on along the minus strand of CAUYQV010026296.1, from coordinate 7,301 downwards.
TATGAACACCCAGGGATCTTGGCAAATGTGGGGTCTGATTCACAGGTCTGGGGCAGGGCCTCTGAGTCAGTATTTATTATTAACTCCCGGCGGCAGCTCCCAGGCTACACTATGAGTATGAAGTGGATTCTCTGCCCCACAAAGTCATGAGTTTCATATTCTTAGGTGTGTTTTAGCAAATCCTACACTGATTGATGTTCCAGCACAAAAACTCAGTTTTTCAAAAAAGTTCTCTAGCCTGGAATAAAAGGTTGAACCAAATGACCACGAAAGAACCTTCTGAATCTAAAATCTGGATTCATTTTCCCAAACCTGATAAGCATCCAACCAATAACACATTATAAATTAGTGAACAAGGCAGAAACAAACGGACAGCATTGTTCTTATTTACTGCTCACCTTTCAAGGACGCCTTCTCAGACCGGAGCATAATTAGCCAAGAATCTGAAATTTAGAGCTTCACACTGACTCCTCCTTCAGGTTTTTATAATGACTCTTGACCGGGAACAGATGTAATTCAGTCAGGAACTAATGTGAGCCGTGTTTTTCTCATCATCTCCCTTTCCAAGTCCTTCCTCATCCACAAGAAATTTAAGAAGCAAATGTAGAGATGATAAAGGTAGAGATGAGACATCTAGGATGATTAGAGTCTTTACTCATCCAGACACTTACTGAGCCTGAGTTAAATTTAAAGTGAAAATTCAATCCTTTCATTTCATTTCCTGATGAATGAAAACCAAAACACAATCTCCTCAGTCCAGTACCTAAGGGTATATGACTTTCTAGAGAGCTGAGTTTTCTAGAGAGATGAAGTTAGTCCATTAAAACTACATATATTTTCTTTTTTATACTCATTATTTTCTTCTAATTGCCATTTAGAATTACATTACAAATTTGAATTACAGATAGACACGTCTCTTTACTTTTCAATTAATTTCTCAAATTATTCTCAAATAATTCTATAGTCAGAAGGCATGGTATCAGCCTTTTTAATCCTCCTACACATACACAATCAGCTTTGTTCCTAAATCCTGGGGTTCTCACACTACTGAGAGCAGGCTGTGCTGCTCTCCAGGTGGGACAGCGCACGCCACCACTGCAGCTCTCAGCCACACCGTGGCTTTGCAGAAGTCAGGCTCTAGCCAGTGATGCATGCCCCCTCTGCAAAAAAACCCTGCCAGTGTAGACAGGTAAAGACTTTGGTGGTTCCCTGAGCAAGCTCAGCCCCATCTCCCAGCCCTGAGCTCTGCCACACGGTTGCAGCTCTTTTGTGTCACATACACCCACTTCCCAGATGCTGGCCAGCCTCCGGGGATGCTGTTCAGGACTCTTTCCAACCTCCACCACCTGGCAGATCCAGAATCATTTTCTCTCTTTCCTCCCCCAACCTTCAAAATACAAAAGGTCTTATTATACCCCTCTTTCTTGTACAATCTACACTCTCCACTGTCTGAGGAGAGTGAACCTCTCTGATTCCTCGGTGCCCTCACCAGCCTTCCAGTCACTTCCCTGACTTCTTGAACAAGATACACCGAACATAACTTTTTGGTCATGTTTCAGGACTGACATTATGAATCTAAACATGGTCTTCCTAACCAGTGCTAACCCTATGAAGATAAGTTACAGAAAGAAAGAAAGAAAATATAAAGTTAAAAGTAAAGGATGACATTAAGAACTTTTTTTTTATTTATAGCAACTTTATTCATAATTTGGGAAGGATAGAGGGAGGGTTGATAGGGGGACCACATCTATGGAGAACATTTTTTATAGGTTGCAAAAACCCCAAATGATTCTGCGATCTAAGAACTTCTACTGCTGGATTCAGTGATCTCACAACATAGAAGAAAACTGCCATCTCTGCAGCTGAGAACCACAGTGGGGACCTGGTGAGGGTGAAAATGGGGATGTCATTTCACAGAGCTTGTCACACTCTCCCCCTCTGGGGAACAGACTCTTTCTTTTCCAGCTATCTCCCCGATTCCACTGCCCCGTACTCTCTTAGTGCCAGAGCACCCCAGGACTTAGTCCCACCTCTGTTATTTTCCATCCCCACTTTCTTCCTAGGAGAATCACTTTTCCCACCTAAGCAATTTACCATCCACTAGGAACTGGCTGATGAGGGGCAGAGTTGGGAACCGGTCTTAACCATCATAACAACTTTCCAACTTCTGACTTGCAGGCTATGAGTGACAGGCAGTGGTGAGTGTATAGAACAAGAACTTGGTTCATTTACGTACCTCCTGGCACAGGTGATGATTTGTAAGACTAGGAAATAAAATCAAGAGCACGTTTGTTGGTGAGGCATGGGTAGAAACCAACCTGAGCCAATGTTTCTCTTTCTGCTTTTATCAGTGATCAGAAAACACAGACAACCTTCAACCTCCTCAGGCAAGTCAGTGTGTTCTTACATAGACTAAATGTTTTGTTCTTTGGGGCCATTTTGAAACACAAGCAAAAACGGAGCAGGCTTTTATGCTCATGTATTGCACCATTGCTAATTTTCAGACTACGAAGTACTGATTGGTATGGATTCTGCTACAGGGTCACTGTAAAAATCTGGGCAAGTCTTTTGCCTAGGATACGTAGTACTGATGTGTATCATGTTTCCCCGAAAATAAGACACTGTCTTATATTATTTTTTCTCAAGAAGACACACTAAGGCCTATTTTCAGGGGATGTCTTATTTTTATTAAGTATAATACAACAATGTACATTGATTCAAATACAGTTAAGTCATCTTCTTCTGGAACTTAACAGGAGAAGCCAATCTTGGTGGGGCTGGCGCTAGTGATGCGTGAACTCCTTTCCCCTAGCCATTCACACATGCACAATAGGGTGCCTGCAACCACGATTACCACAAGCACACCCTCGCAAGTGCAAACACTCGGAGAAAGGAGCTGTGGCAGATAAAATGTACTCCAGTCTTCCTTACTGCTCCACGCATATCTGCATAGCCATGCCCATCACTAGGTCTTATTATCGGAGTAGGGCTTATATTTAACAAATGCATAGAAATGCTGCTAGGGCTTATTTTGGGGGTAGGTCTTATTTTCAGGGAAACATGTACACGCCCACACATGAGAAAAACACAAATTAGGGGGAAGAGAGAGGAGAAAAGGGGGGATTCCCAGTGAATGGGCACAATGTAAGGGTATATGGCACACCTCCTGGGTGTAGAACACAACTATGACAGGGACTTTACCCAACAAAAGCAAACATTGAAAATTAATTGTACCCTCATATTAATCAGAAATTTTAAAAAAACTGAAAACTGAGTCTGCTGAAACCACATGAACTGTCAGAGTTAACAGGCTCTGAACAAGGTTCTCTGAGGAGCAGAGATGGGTCGGAGGGCCCAGACTCAACTTATAGATGTAGGGGGTTCATGGAAGGGCCTTGGAACAAAGAGGCACAGGTCCCAGAGCCAGACAGATCTGCTACACAGCCTGCCTAAGCCTCTAGTTCTGACCTCACAAATGTCTGTGCAGGCTTGAAGGAGAGCAGTGAGCTCACAATGAGCAGTAGTCAGGACTGGCTGCAGAGTGAACAGACACATGGACCAGCAAATACAGGTGGCAGCAATGGCTATTACCTGCCCTCCAAGTTTTCACACTCCCCCCTGACTTAAGGAAGGAACCCCCACTTTTTTAGGGTAGTAAATTGCCTAGGGAAAACATTTCCAACTTCTCTTGCCTCTAGGTATGGATAATGGGCAAACTTTTGGTCAGTGAGATGTAGAGAGAAATTGTTCTAAGCTCCTGGCAAGGCTGATAACAAGAAACTAGGTGATCTGAAACATGAGCTCTTTCCCTTTGAGGCTATGTGGAATGCAGATGTGACAGCTGAAGCTCCAGCAAGCATTTTAGACCCTGAGCCCCCAAAGTATGTAAGCCACAGAATAGCATGATGACCTGGAAATACTTGTGTCTGGATCCCTTATGAATAAGGAGCAGTCAAACTACCCCTGTATGAAAGGTTACACATGACAGAGAAATACATTTTCTATTGATTAAGGCCCAGTCATTTTGGGTTTTGTTCCCAGGAAATGGACTTAACTCATCTTTATATTTGTCCAATCAGGAAGCCACCATGCTAAAGGACACATCTACCTTTTTCTTATCCTTACATCCCAGATAGCAACAGTGAGCTCAAGCTTGGCCTCTGTTGCTCCAGTCAAGCAGCCAAGAAGGGTCCTGAAGATCCTCCTCCCCAGGGTCCTACTGAAAAGTTCCATCTCTCTGAAGGTGTGGCGGGATCTTCCCAAAAATGCCTCCTGGCCTAGTTGGGATTTCTATCACCAGTTTGTGGCCTGTCTCCCTGCCTCCCTCTCACTGCTTGAGTGTCAGGTCATGGGACAAAGGTTTCTATGTGTTTTCTACTCTAGGGCATCTCCTGGCCTAGAGCAGAGACAGGGAGGTCTCACAGGCATGTACTGCATAACTGGATGGCTGGGCAGGAGGAACAGGGAGGGGTCGCTGCTCACAGCAGACACCTGCAAGGGGCTGTTGAGCTTTCTCTGGGGGTCAGGAGGCCTTGGTTTCAGCCCTGCTGGGTGACTCTGAACACATTTCCTCACTCAATTACCCTAAACAAAACCACCCCTGGTTGTTTTCTGCCTGAGGAATAAGGCCCATGAATACAGGTGCAGAGATGAAAGGTCCTAAGGTCACTGAGCTGGCCTCTATGGGACAAAAGGAGAAACAAACATCACACACTGTGGGGACCAGCACTGCATAATCCTGGGGGGCAGGAAATGTTAGGGCTGCCTGGCCCAGCCAACAGCTTGGGAGCGCCCCTAGGAGCAGGATCTCCCACCAGCTCACTCCCGCTGGGGCTCTTGTTGTCAAGGCAGGGTTCAGACACAGGAACAGCAGGTCCATTCACCAGCCTGCTGTGTGGCAGCCCTTGAGTGAAGCCTCCACAACCATCCTTGGGGGAGGACAGGCCTTTGTCCTTGTGTTTTACTGACTGACCCTCACTGAACGCTCACTACCTCCCAGGCTGCTGTCTACACCCACTCTGCAAATTAGCTCAGTAATCCTCACCACAGCCTATGAGGTAGCTGAGGACTAAGCCCCATTTTACAGACGGAGGCCCAGAGAAGTTAAATGAGCCAGAGCACAGAGCTACTGACAGTCAGACTCTGATGCAGCCTTGGGGCTGGTGTGGAGCTGAGTACAAGTGCTCCACACTGCACACACCACGGCCACCTCCCTCCTCAGATGAGAAGTGGGATTCACAGACATCAGAAAAGGGGCAGAATCCATTGTAGACCCAGGTCTGTGGAGGCCTCGGAATCTAACACACCAAAGGCCACCATTCTGGTTCTGGGTCTCTGTGGGGATTCTGAAGAGAATGGAATGGACCAGAAGTGCCCCTCTGTCCTGACCCCTGTTGGAAACATTTCAAAACCTTTGGGGCCCACATTACTACCTTGCAGGACAGCCCGGCAGTTCAGCACACTGCCAAGCCTGGCAAGCACTGTCCCATGTGAACACATGGATGTCAGCACCCACTGTCCCTTGCGGGGGAGGCTCTGCTCCTCTACATGGGTTCCTGCTTTCAGCCAGAAGTCACAGGCAGAGGGAGGCGTGCCAAAAGCTGTTATGAACAACTGGGCTTTTCTTAAAAATTCATCAGAGCAACTGAGTACTTCACCTCAAGGAAGGAGTGGGCAGGGTGTAGGGGGGAGGGGCAGGTAGGCAGCAATGGTGATACTGACACTCAGTTGGATATGGCCCTGTTGTAGCTCACCAGGAGCCTGCTGGAGGCCTGGACCTCAGCTCCCAGTGGCAGCCTCCCTGCACCAAAGGGAGAACTACATAGTCACCGTGAACTTGCCCTTGGTGAACAAGGTATGAGAGGCTGAGTGTCCATCCTTCATCCTAGGCTTGATAGGCAGTCTGATAATTTTAACCAAAAAATTTTTAATTTAAGTATACTTCACATGAATATACAACTTACATACTTTTTGCCACACAGTAAACACACCTTATATCCAGCACCCAGATCAGGAAACAGATTATCAGCACCCCAAAGTCTCCTGGACTGACTCCCTACCCTGACAGGAGCTTCCTCACCTGTCGTGCACTGCACATCCCCAGGCACATTTCCATATATTATGCCATTGTGTGGATACAGGGCAGTAGACTGACCCATGCTACTGTGCATATTTCCATTCCTTCTAGTCTGGGGCTCTGATCCACAGGACTACTAAGAACATCCAGGCCACTTCTTTTCTGGGGGCTCCATTTGGCGTTTCTGTTGGGTGTGTACCTAAAAGTGAGACTCCTAGGCCACGGGGGCGTGCATTGTTATTGCCAAACACTTTTCTCAAAGTAGTTCCATCAATTGAAAGTGCCACTCACAGTTGCCCTACATCCTCGCCTTTGTTTTCCATCAATGCTTTAAGTAAATTTTAAAACCGTATTCATTTTCATTCCGATAAAACTCACATTACATAGAATCTCCACCTTTGTACCTTTAGCATATAGTTCAGTGGTGTGAAGTACATTCACACTGTGGTGTCACCACCATTAATCTACAGAAGTCATCTCATGAAACTGCAGCTCTGTCCTCAATAAACAAAGACTCCCCCGTTCCTACCTCTCCCCCTGGCAACCACCTTTCTACTTCCTGTCTCCATTAATTTGACTTCTCTGGGTAACTCATGTAAGTCCAATTAGACAATACTTACCTTTTGACACTGGCTTAGCACAGTGTTCATCCTGAGGTTCATCCAGGTGGTCCCATGCGTCAGAATCTCCTTTTCTTTAAAGTTGAATAAATGTTTCATTGTATGTACAGACCCGTTTGGTTTATCTACTCCTCATTGATGAACACTTGGGTAGCTTCTACCTTTCAGCTATTGTGAATAACGCTGTTACGAACGTGGGTGAAATAATACCGCTTTGAGATGGTGTTAATGGTATGAATACCTTTGGGTATATACCCAGACGTGGGATTGCTGGATCACATGGTAATCCTGTTTAACTCTTGTGGAACCACCATACTGTTTCCCATAGTGGTGACACCATTGTACATTCCCTCCACCAGACAAGAGTTCCTGTTTCTCCACATCTTCACCAACACTTACTGTCTTCTGTTGCTTTTTGGATAGTAGCCATCCTAAGGAGTGTAAAGTGGTTTTCCTTGTGGTTTTGCTTTGCAGTACTCTGATGATTAGTCCTGTTAAGCATTTTTTCATGAGTGTATCAACCATTTGTATATCACCTTTTCAGAAAAATCTATTCAAGTCCTCTGGCTGTTGTTGAATTGGGTTATTTGCTTTATTGTTGTCAA
>CAUYQV010026295.1:0-32307 GCA_963574575.1 Galagoides demidoff | reverse complement strand
TCACAGCTCATAGCAACCTCCAACTCCTGGGCTCAAGCGAGTCTCCTGCCTCCGCCTCCCAAGTAGCTGGGACCACAGGCGCCCGCCACAACGCCTGGCCATTTTTTGGTTGCAGCCGTCATTGTTGTTTGGCGGGCCCAGGCTGGGGATTCGAACTCGCCACCTTAGGTGTACGTGGCTGGCGCCTTAGCCGATTGAGCCACAGGTGCCGAGCCATCATCACTGAATCTTTACCCCCAGCCACTTCTAGAAAATTACCTTGCACATAATAATTATTCAATAAATGTTTGCAAAATTAAACTGAAGCATATGCATCATTAACCAAAGTCAGAGTCTCTCAATTAAGTTACTTAAAAGAAACTAGATTTATTACTAGACAGCAAATAGATTGTTCTTTAAAGAGAAACTTACACTCCAGATAAAACTTTAGTCTTACCGCTATCTTACAGATTAAAAATAAAAGGCATTGGGGGCGGTGCCTGTGGATCAAAGGAGTAGGGCACCGGCCCCAAGTGCCAGAGGTGGCAGGTTCAAACCCAGCCCCGGCCAAAAAACTGCAAAAAAAAAAAAATAATAATAATAGTAAAAAAATAAAAGGCATTGGATATACTTGTTGGAGTGATTAGATTTAAATTTAGTTGCAAAGTAACAGAACCCAAATTACAATAGCTTAAAGAGACACAAGTTATTTGTTCTCTAACTTGAAAGCTGACCCAGGCAGGTCAGGCCAGCATGGGGAGGCCATAATCATCAGGGATCCAGCTTCTTTCTGCTTGATTGTTCTACTATTATCAGCTCTCAGCTTCTCCCTCCTGGCCAAGATGATTGCCTTCTAGCCAGAAAGAATAATAAAAAGAAAGAAAAAAGGGCATCCCAGATCATGGAAGAAGCCCAAGTGTTCATCAATCCATGAATGGATCAATAAACTGTGGTATATGTACACCATGGAATACTATGCAGCCCTAAAGAAAAACGGAGACTTTACCTCCTTCATGTTTACATGGGTGGAACTGGAAAATGTCCTTCTTAGCAAAGTATCTCAGGAATGGAAGAAAAAGTATCCAATGTACACAGCCCTTTTATGAAACTAATCTATAGCTCTCAAACAAAAGATACAACTTAATTCTAGCCCAAGAATATGGGGAGGGGGTGGGGAAGGGGAGAGGGGAAGGGCGGATGGGTGGTGGGAGGGTGACCAGAAAGATCACCTATATATCTGTCTAACAAGGGTACAAGTGAACTTTTCTAGAACTAGAATATAAATGTTTTGTACAATGACTAAGCAAATGACATGAATATTTATGTTAAATGATGAAAGTATTTCAAATTGTATATGAAAACAGCACCATGTACCCCATGTTTGCATTAATGTATACAGCTATCAATTAATAAAAAGAAATACAAAAATAAAAAATAAAAAAAAACAGGTGACTTGGCCTTAATTTCTCATCAACTTGATTTCTCTTTGTGTAAAGTAAGTTTTTAGTATTTATCCAATGAACTTTTATCATGATACCTGGATACTTTTTGTCTATATGAAGTTAAATCAAAATAATTTTTTGTTAATGAAAATTTCTTAATAACTAGCATAAGTTGTCTATGTACACACTCGAGATACACTGTAGTCCTTTGCTCAGATAATTGCACTTGAGGGTCAGTAGCCAGTGAGATAAAATGCAGAGAGCTGAGCCATTGCTTTTCTAGCCTGCTGGGAATAGAGACAATAGGTTGTCACTTGGGTTGTAAGTGTTGTCTCCGAGTGTGGGGATACGTACAGACAAGCAATGAGCTGAACATGCACATGCATTGTGTCAGAGAAGAACCTTGCTCCAGGCTAAATAGAAGGCTGCATTGTTGAGGCTAGTCCCAACTCAGTCGGCTTCTTTGTGAAAAATGAATAATGCTCCACAGTCGCATATGTCCAGGCAATGTGCTGTACGTCCAAGGAAGGTTCTGTGGAGGAGACAATAGGCTTAACAATTATTCCTCTGTTTTTTGCTTTTTTATTTTGGCCTTCTTCATGAGGTCTTTATAAGACAATCCAAGACGAGATTTCAGAATAAACTGGATATAAGAAGATGTTGGTGAGTAGGATTAGGTTGAAAGTATTCTAAATCTGCTTAATTAATTATTTTAGTAACCAGATGGACAATGTGTCTGCCTTCGTGAATTTTCTGCTGCTGTAACAGAATACCACAGACTGGGTAATTCATAAAGAAAAGTTTATTTAGCTGACAGATCTGAGTTTGAGAAGTTCAAGATCATGGCGCAGGCATCTGATGAGGACCTTCTGATGGCATCATAACTTGGCAGAAGGCATCATATGGTATGGACGTGCACTCAACAGAGATGGGGGCCACATTCATCCTTTGTTTTCGGGAGCCTACTTCCATTCCCATAACAACAACATTAATCCATTCATGGAGCCCTCATGATCTGTCACCTTTCGAAGGTCTCATCTCTCTATACAGGGGATTGCACTGGGGTTTTAGCTACCAACACATGAACTTTGGGGGAACACATTCAAACCAAAGCATGTCCATGTCATTCAGTCTGTGTCTATATAGGATGCAAACAACTATTTTTCAAAAACTGGACAATTAGTTTTTCCTTCTTGACTAAACAATATCAAGGAATTTTATTTTCATTTTAGATTATTGGAAGAACGCAGTCACTGCACTTATCTAATAATGTTTCAAATTTGAAGTGTTTCAGCATGCCGTTGTATTATGTCTCTGATTTGAACGTGCCTGGTCACGCATACACACAGACAAAACTTTCTTGCCTCTCTTCTTTCCAGCTCCCAATCAGGGAGATTCCCAATATGGTCAAGGCTAAGGCTAGTATAATTGAGTTGTAATTGTTCTAAATTTTTATGCTATCATCTGGCTCTCAGAATACTGTTATCAAGTTCTCCACTGTGGAGTTGCCAAAGAAATAGTGCCATTGAAGCTGGGAAAGGAGTTTGAAGAGATTTGGCTTAAAGAAGCACAGCAGGGGCATACATCTCCTAGAGGCCTGTTGAGCTGCTGGAGGATGCACGCTGATTCTTGTGAATGCTGGAGTTTGTGAGGCTGGTGAGAACATTTTCAAAGAAAGAGGAGTTCAAGAGGGTTTTCTCCTAGGTGTTAGATGATTAGTCGAAGAGAATTTAATGCAAGAAAAGTTGAACAGAACGGGTTCAGGGGATTTTTTTAGAACAATTTTGAGTGGGGGCTAGGAAATCCAGGTAGAACAAGCCCTCCTTCTTTAATCGATATAAAACCATGAAAGATAATCCAGCTTTAAACTTGAAAATGAAACCGAAAAAGTAAATATTAGAAAAAAAAAAAACTAAGCTATTTGTGTACAAATGGCCTCAATGCTATTACTTTACCCAGCAAGTGAAGTATTTCGCACCTATTATGCGCAAAGCATGTTCCAGCCAGTCGGTAAAGTGGAAAAGACAGACCTGGTTCCTATTCTTCATAGGGCTCCAAAACCTTGCGAGAAGTCAAATGTGGCAGGCTCAAGTATGGCCCCCACAATGTGTCCACATCTAAATCCCCAGAACCTATGAATATATTACCTTTCACAGTAGAGGGGATTTTTGCAGCTGTGATTGAAGTAAGGATCCTGACTTGGAGAGAGTACTATGGATTATCCAGGTGGGCTCAATGTAATCACAAATGTCCTTATAAGAGGAAGGCAAGAGGACCAGAGTCAGACAGAGAAGATGTGACAAGGACGCAGAGGCCAAGGGAGGAGAGATGCTATGCTGCTAGCCTTGAAGATGGAGAAAGGGGACATGAGCCAAGGAACGTAAATGACCTTTAGAAGTTGGAAAAGGAAAAAACCCAGATTCTCTGCTAAATCCTTCATGGGGAGCACACCTTGATTTTGACCCAGTGAATCTCATTTCAGATTTCTGATCTCCAGAACTGTTTAGATAATAAATTTATGTTGCACTAAGCCACTAAATCTGTGGTAATATCTTACAACAGCACTAAGAACTAATACAAAAAATAAGCAAATATCACTGCAAACCCTGCATCACTATGGTGGTTCCAGCACTATGCAGGGAGGGCAGAGAATGCTACCAGGAAGCATAAAGGAGGCGCAACCTAAAATGGGCTGGCTGAGCTTCCTTCCCTCAATTTCTCTTTTGGAGGAGAGCTAGGCGCAAGCTGACCAGAGAAGATAGGGATTCGTGTGTGCAGGCAGAAGAGCAACCTTGGCAAGGCCCAGCCAGAGAGAAGGCCCAGGGGTCTGCAGCACGGTGAGGCAACAGGACAGCAGCAGGGAAACTTCGGGAAAGGCAGTGATTCTGTAGGGCTCTGTGACCTGCCGAGATTTTAAGAGGAAGAGGGCAGCCAGCCATTGAAGGGTTGTTACAAGTGGGGACTGAGAACAGATTCACGGTGTTTTTGGATCACTCTGGCTGCTGGGGAAGGAATGGATTTGAGGAGGGAAGAACAGCTAAGGAGATGCCAGGTGAAGACTGTTGAGTTTCTCAGCGCAAAGGCTGATTGATCATAGGGATAATGAGATGGAGGGAAGCAGACATATATTTTAGAGGTAGAATCCACAGGACCCAGTGATTGACTGATGAAATCAATATTTCTTTTTTTCAAGTTGCTAATTTGTATTCTGTCATGTGACTAAGTCAAAATATGTTTATCAATTCTCCTGTTGATGAGCATTTGGGCTTTGTCCAATTCTTGGTTATCACAAATAGCTTGGCTATCAATATTCCCATACCGCTCTTATTATGAAAATATACTTTTATTTCACTTGAGTGAATGCTGAAGAGTGAAACTGCTGGGTCACAGGGGAAACATATGTTTAACCTTTTAAGAAGCCAACCACACTGTTCTTTGGAATGAATGTGCCATTTGGTGATTTATTTATCAGAATGTCATTGTGGACAGTAAAAGTCAGGCATGTTCCCTCAACCCAAAGAACAACGTGCTGAGCTCTCTAAGCAGTTCCCTATGTTTCGTGTGTTGAGGGAGACAAACAGGTGACAGGCCTCTTTGAAGATAAGGCCATTGGCCTGTGAGCACCTCCCCCGGAAACAAAATTTCTTGGTTCCTTGGGTAGGTAAAGGAGGCCCAAAACATCTCCTAAATTCTAAATTGCCACCACATCTTTCTAGGGAGCATTGAGTCTTTTTTTCTTTCTGTAAATATTTAATAAATCTTAAACCATGTAAATATATGATGTATAAGATACAACCAGTGTTCAGAGTACATTGCACAAAAATAAAGTTAACATTTCAACCATTTCACAACTCTTTTTCCCCTCCCCAACCTATACAAATTTTGTAGTGAAAAGAGTGTAGCATTTGGGGTCAATTAAAACTCACTATAGACCCAGCTCCAGCTTTTACTTGCGTGACTTCAGGCAAGTTGCTTAACCTCTCTGAGACATTTCCATTCATTTTCAAGCTTAGTATAATGACATCTGTTTGGAAGGGCGCTGTTAGGATGCTGTGAGTGATTTTTCTTTTCCTGCTTTTCTCCAAAAGGAAATCTCTTATTCTGGGCACACAGCCTCAAATTCTTTATTGTTCCCTGTAATAAAACTATAATTTTATGGTGGGCTTTTTGCTTTTGGGTTTTGTGTACATAAACTTTGCCTTGAGGGTGCAAACCTGGTAGGATATTGACATTTTAAAAATAAAGACATAGTGTCTTGCTAAAAACTATAAAGACGCTATGTCCTGTTGGTAGTATCCAGGCACACACCCCAGGGACTGACCAACAGACGTTTTGTGAACACAGACTGCCCTCGTTTCAGGAACTCTTATGTATCTTCAATACTTCTTTCCTTCCCTTCAGTGTCCCCACTTAGCCTATTGTGCCCCAGAAATCAGTTCCTCCATGGAGATGATCATATGCTACAACAAACACGGGGTGCAGGTATCTTGATGCACTGATTTCCTTTCCTCTGGATATAGGCTCAGTGGTGGGATTGCTGGATCATATGGTAGTTCTATTTTTAGCTTTTTTGAGAACCCCTCAGACTCTTCTCCATAATAGTCATACTAGTTCACATTCTCACCAACAGATATGAGTTCTCCTTTTTCCACATCCTTGCTAGTAATTGTTTGTTTTTAGACTTTTTGACTTTTTTATAACATTCTAACTAGGGTGAGATACGAGCTTATTGTGGTTTTGATTTTGCACCTCCCTAATCATTAGTGAAGTTGAGTGTTTTTTCATATACTTGGCCTTTTGTGTATCTTTTTTGACAAATGACTATTCAGATCCTTCGCTCCATTTTTAATCAGATTTTGTTGTTGTTTGAGATGTCCTTGTACATTCTGGATATTAGTCCTGTGTCTGATGAATAGTTTATAAACATTTTCTCCCATTCTACAGGTTGTCTCTTTACTTTGTTAATTGTATGCTTTGTTGTACAGAAGCTTTTTCGTTTGATATAATCTTATGTGTCTATTTTTGCTTTTATCGTCTGTGTTTTTGAGGTTTTATCTGTAAAATCTTTTCTCAGACCAAATGTCCTGAAGCATTTCTTCTATGTTTTCTCCTAGTAAGTTTATACTTGGGCCTTACATTTAAGTCTTTAACACATTTTGAGTTTTCTTTTTTTTGTACAGTGAGAGAGAGCAGCCTAGTTTCATATGAATATCCAAGTTTCTCCAACCACGTATCAAAGCAGGTGTTCTTTCCCAAATGTGTGCTCTTGGTAACTTTGTTGAACATCAGTTGGTTGGATGTGCACTTATTTATAAGTTCTCTATTCCATTTCATTGTTCCTTATGTCTGTTTTTATACCAATTCCATGCTGCTTTGGTTACTATATCTTCACGGTTTAGTTTGAAGTCAGACAGTGTAATGCCTGCAACTTTGACCTCTTTTGCTCAGGATTTCTTTGACTATTGAGAGTATCTTGTGGTTCCATGTGAATTTTAGGGTTCACTTTTCTGTTTCTGTAAGTAATGTAGGGACTGCATTGGATTTGTAGATTGCTTTGGGCAGTATGTTCATTTTAACAATATGAATTCTTCTAATCCATGAGCATGAAATGTCTTTCTATTTTGGGGGGTCCTCTTCAATTTATTTCATCATCAATTGTATTTTATAGTTTTCATGGTAGAAATCTTTCACTTCCTTGGTTAAATTTATTCCCAGTTATGTTGCTTTTTTGGTAGCTATTTTAAAAGACATTATTGCTTTCTTGATTTCTTTTTCAGCTAGCTTGTTATTAGCGTATAGAAATGCTACTGATTTTTGTGTGTTGATGTTGTATCCTTCAACTTTACTGAATTTATTTATTAGTTCTAAGAGACCATATTTCACCATCCAAATAATAAGTTTGAATTTGAGACTCAAACTTCAGAAGAAGCAAATTGCTCTTAGACCATTTTAAACAGGGAAGTGGGCCCCAAGCTCCTGGCAGATGCTCATTCTCCCCCCACCCAGTGAGAAGAACACGAATCTTCTATTAAAGTACACTGTGACATGTTTCTTTTGCCAAATCTCTCCTTCAGGTCTTTCCCATGCCTATGTTAGTCTCCAAATTTGCAAGTTCAGGCAAAGGCCTCCCTTCTCATCACTCACCACTCACTGAACAGAATCCTTTTTGTCATGTATCCCTCAAAGCCTCTCTCTAAAAGAGAAAGTGTTCTAATTAGGGACGTCATCCAAAATAGGATTTCTAGAGTTAAAGGGGTGCCAACCAGAAAGGATGCTGGGACAAACAGGCTTAAACCAGGACTGTCTCTAACAAGCCAGAATGTGTAGCCACAGGTTTGGAAAGCCAGGTCAACCTGTTACTCATAGTTCAGTGATGAAGGAAGGACTGTGGAAGGCAGACCCATTAGAACAGAGCTGAATATAGAGAACTTGAAGGTCAAGAGACTACGATTCCTAAGGAGTTTACAAGACAATGATGATCTTGAACAGCTTTGGCTTGTAAGAAAATTGGAGTACTAAGGACAGGAGATGTTAAAAAATGTATTGGTGGATTACAAGTGGATTCATCTTTGATTTATTACTCTCTTACTTAGAGAGTAAGAGTTTTTGGTATTTATGAGGAGGGGTATAGCAGGTTCAGTGATGGCTCCCCTCCACCAAAAAAAAAAAAAAAAAAAAAAAAAAAGATCCACCCAGAATCTGTGAATATAAGCTTATTTTGAAAAGGGGACTGTGCAGGTATAATTAAGTTAAGGATCTCAAGATGAGATAATCTGGGATTACCTGGCTAATTCCTAAATCCTAATGGCGGGTGTCCTCATGAGAGAAAGGCAGAAGGAGAGGAGGAAGAGGAGCCATGTGAAGGCAGGGGCTGAGTTTGGAGTCTGCAGCCATAGGTCAGGGGATGCCTGGAGCCACCAGAAGCTATAAAAGGCAAAAACAAACAACAACCTCAAACCACCCTTAGAACCTCGGAGGGAGCACAGTCCTGCCAAAACCTTAGTTTCAGACTTCTGACCTCCAGAGAATGAATTTATGTTGTTTTTAAGTTATCCAGTTTGGGATAATCTGTTATGCAACCACAAGAAATCAATTTAGGGTAGAAGGCTGATTGAGTGCATAAAAATTAGATTCTTACTAAGTAGGTCTTGATGGGAGAGGCAATGAATATACAGGTGTGGAAAGATGGAGCTGAGCATGAACCTTCAGGAAGGACCCGGCACAGCGGAATCCAAGCGCAGCAGAAAAGAAACAGAAATTGTCTAGGAGGCCAGCTCCTCTTGTAGGACCACTACTAAGGTGACCCTAGGGCAACTTTTTCATACTTTTCCCCACTGTCCACTCAGTTTGGAAACAAAATCCAGTTGGAGTAGGAGAAAACTACTTCCTTCTCTCCCCTGCAGGTTCCATAAACTCATGCAACTTCTTCATTTAGTTCAGGCTCATTACCAGCAGAGCCAGCCACACAATTCAGTTCTTTTAATCATTTTTCTCATTATTTTTCATTCTCTGTTTTAGTTGTCTCATATTTCTTCACTTCTGTCAACTAGTCCCTTGGTTATACATTTTTCTTGTCATTTGCCTTGGAAAAACCAAACTAAACAGCATAATTAGTATTGCTTCTATGAAAGACGTGACTTTTAGGGGGGGAAAGCGTTGATATGCATTGCTGATTCATGTTGTAAACAGCTTTGAATCCTTTGAGCATACTGCATTTTTTGTTCCCACAGGGTGCTTCATGGGATCCATAGAAGCTCTGACTGTCAATAAATGGTGACTCAACCATGGGCGTAGCAGGGCAATCTAGACACAGGGGATGACCAAGACCAGAGCTCATGTGGTGGAGAGAAGCTCATTTTTAGCAAATGCTCAAAAAAATGAGGATCTATATTTAAATCTTTAAATCTAAGATTTTAAAAAGGAGAACATTTATTCTGAAAACAATGACAACTACCTGAAATATAATTTCTTTAATCCAACAGCACTTGATGTCTGAAGATGAATTTTCATCTGCAGAGTCTGAGAAGAGAACATTTACAACACCTGGCTCTTGTACTACAGCCCCTACCCCCAGCATCAGAGGACCAAACTGCCAAATTTGACTCAAGATTAAAACTGGGTTTTAAATTGAGAGAGGGGGTACAATGGGGGTGGTTAAGACCCTGAGTTTTACACTGAAATGATATAAAACACTCTCCAGATTTGTGACTTGGTCTATATGGCAATAGGACTGTTGTAGGGATCAAATAAGAAAGTATGATATATCAGTTCCAGGGATCTAGTAACTGCTTTTTAAATATATTCATTTTTGTAAAACCAGGTGGAATTACCTTCTCTTCTCCTTTGGAAGTCATTCATGAATTTTGTGGTTTAAGCAATTCAGAAAAATTCAACTGGGGTCCTAGTACCCTTTCTGGGCTCCATGCAAAGCCCTCACAGCACACGGAGAGATCATGGCTCTCTGGGTCCTCATAGCCAGTATTATCTGTGTTTGTCTCACCTCTTGCTGGCCCCAGGCCCTCCCAGGGCTAGAACATCCCAGCCTCCCAGTCTTTCAATTAAACCTCTTTGATCCTGAGAAACACCTTGGATCCAACCCAACCCCACAGATTCAAGAGCCCAGACTTTGGAAAATAAAAGCTCCTCAACTCTCTCCTGGATCCTAGGAAGTTTAGGTCATTGGACACAAGTACCTGGCCACCCTTCCAATAAAGAAAAAGAATCAACACCGCTTATTCTTCCTCAGATGGCCTGCAACAGAGAAAACACTAGACTAGTGGTTTGCTGGTAGCATTCCAGTTTTCAACGGAAACACAGCACTGCACGGTACCTCCAAGCCTGGTCCAGAAAGCCATGCTTACAGGGCTCAAATCCCAGTTTGCTACATAGTGGAAGTAAGTTATTAGAGCTCAGGTTGCCAGATAAAACACAGCATGCCCACTTATATTTGCATTTCAAATAAACAATAAATAAATTTTTATTATAAGTATGTGCCAGACATTGACTACAGTATTTGGTTTGTTAGCAAGATTTGAGAGCAGCTAATATTTGGGACTTTTTTTTGTGAAACAGTTTTACTTTGTCACCCTAGGTAGAGTGCCATGGCATCACAGCTCACAACAACTTCCAGCTCTTGGGCTTAGGTGATTCTCTTGCCTCAGCCTCCCGAGTAGCTGGGACTACAGGCACCTGCCACAACGCCAGGCTACTTTTTTGTTACCATTTGGCCAGGGCCAGGTTCGAACCTGCTACCCTTGGTATATGGGGCTGGCACCCTACTCACTGAGCCACAGGTGCTGCCCAACATATTTTTACTAAAAGATTTTCAGTTGCAATTCTGAAATTTAAATTTAACTGGGTATTCAAAGTGAACTAGTATCTATCTCACAGAGTTGTTAAGAGGATTCAATGAGTGGATATTTGTGAAGTGTTTAGAACATGAATTGGCAGACAATAAAAACTAATAAATAATTGTTAACTAAATGAGCAATCCAACCAACATTTTTTATCAATCTTTCTACCCATGCTTTACATAAACAACTGTACCTTGTTCTATAAAAGCACAAGCAAGTTTAGAGAGTAAGGGATTGGATTCTCTCCTAGACATAGTGACTTCAACTATCTTCCCAGCCTCCTGTTTCCCTTCCTATAGCAGCCCCTAGTGTTAATTTAGACCATGGCACACCCACCCCTCAGCCCTGTCCCTCCCGTTACTCCGATGTTAGTGCCGAGTGGGGTTTGCCCTGGCAGATGGTAGAGAAAGGGAGTGGGAGGGTAGAGGTAGGCCCCTAGCTGCTTCCCCACCCTCTCCCCACTGTCACCACTGCTCCCCTCCCACTTGTCCCTTGGGTAAGTGTCAGGCCCAATCCCATCCCTCACTCATCTCACCCTTCCCCCAAACAATGCAGTGAGTAAGGAAGAATGTGCAGTGGGGAGGGTGTCTTCTCCATTCAGGACACACTCCTGGCTTCCATTTTTTCCAGCCAGGTGTTCATTTGTCACTGGCACACAAGCCTATTGTGAATCAACACCACAGCATCCTCTGCTAGAGCCTCCAAGTGCAGACAGATGAGCCTTCAAGGAACTTCTCTAGCTAATTGAGGTCACTTGGCTTCAGGAATGGAATCTGCTTTATTCTGTATTTCTTGTTTTTCCTCACAGTGGGACACTAAAATCTGAAAAAACTCAGGAATCAAAGACAGGAAATCAAGAGGGAAGCCTAATGGCTGAAAAGCAAGTGTATCACTCCTCCATGGGTGGTCAGGCTGTGCCACAGAATAGGATGTAACATAAGTGCAGCCAAGGTTAAAAGGCAGGTAAGTGCCACCCCACAAACAGACCGGTGCATGACTCAAAGCTGCTGAGAACAGACAGAGCACACAGCAGGTTCAGTATTTACTTACAGCAAAGAGAGACGGGAGAGTGTGTGTGGCAAGATCTACCCGCTTTCAGTGCGCTGGTTCCCAGGGGCCAACAGGTCTACTTTGCAGCTCATGAACGCAGAGTGGCTGCACACACCTACCCAGTGCTGCAGTGGAAGGATCCTGTTCCTCCCTGGGGAGTCCGAATGCAGAATGCTTGGGCAGATATGAGAGCCATTCACACATGTGCATGATAACAGGGGACAGGATGGGTCTGAACAGGGGAAGGTACTCCCACTTAGGGCATATGCAGAGCATAGAGGGTGCTCCCTGTCCCGTGGCAAAGAAGTGTTCCCAGCCCAGTGCTCATTCTTATGTGGCCAAGCATGCCATCAAAAGACCAAGTGCACAAGACTTTCTTTCCCAACAAGAAACAAAACCAACTGTCAAAAGGGGAAGGTGAAACCATTGGAAAAGAAGAAAAGCATGTGTCGGTTACTCTGCAAAAGATAAAAAGAGAGGACATTATTCAGATGCGTGCTGAAGAATTCAGCATGAGGTCTCAGCAGTCTTTTCTCTAACTACCTGTGTTCCCAAATTCTAAAAGGCACATTGAGCCTTTACCCCTCAGTCTCTATGTGGAGTCTTCCAAGCTGCTGGAACCATTCAATGGCCTTTAGGTGGCAGAGTCTTTGTCTTCTGAACCCAGAATCTATGATTTCACTCAGAGCTGCAGCAGGAAGATGAGAGAATGTGGTGTACTTGTGCTGCAGAAACATGGCTATCTCAGTATTTCGGTTATCTATTGCTATATAACAAACCACCCCAAAACCTGGAAGCTCAAAAACAACAACTTATTCTCCCTCAAAATTCTGCAGTATGCCTTGACAGTGGTATCTAATGGTTGCAGTCATCTAGAGGGTCTACTGGAACTCAGTACTTTTGGTGGGAGATTTCAGTATGAGATAGGGAGCCAGCAGGCCCTGTTCATCAGCGTCATTAAGACCCAAACAAAGTTCTCTGATAAAACCAGTGATGAAGGAGAAACCAGCCCAAACCAGCTAGAACTCAGAGGGCCATGAAAAATGACCCCAGGATACCCTCACTGCTTATTATACTCTACTTTAATGTATTAACACTCTGAAAGAAACTCCCACTAGTGCCATGAGAGTTTCCAAATGCCATGGCAATTCCCAGAAGTTACATTATATGTTTAAGAAGAGGAGGGGCCCCTGGTTTTAGGAACTCCTCACCTCTTTCTTAGAAATCTTATGATTAGAAATCTAATTTTTCCTCTATTTAACATAAAATTAAATATAAAGTATAAAATAAAACCCCAGAAACTCAAAAGGTACTGCTTTCTGTTGGTTTGAGAATTAGCCACTCCTCTGCATATGGGCAAGCCTTTCTGTTTCTCTGTTCTGTCAATAAACTTGCTTTTACTTTATTTTGTTGGCTCCCTCTTGAATTCTTTCTTGTATAAAACAAAGAACCCATTTGGACTCCAGTTTGTCTGTCTACTTTCCTATATCAAGTCCTCTTCCATGTGGGCCTCTCCACATGGCTGCTTGGGCTGCCTCACAGCATGGTGTTTAGGTACGCAAAGCAATATTCTAAGAGTGAGGGCTCCAAGATGGAGAAAATAGAAGCTTCTAGGACCAGAACTGGCACAATATCACTTTCATAATATTCAATTGGTTAAAATAGTTACTCATCCCAAAGTCAAACTGAGACATGACTACACAAGGCATGGATACCGGAAATCACAGTTTATTGGGGATCATCAAAGGAAAAGTCTACTACATCCATTTTTTAGGCTCTATAGTATCCCCCAAACTACACTCTGCCCCACATATATAATTCAATTGAAATATATTTATTGAGTACTTTCAATATTCAACTCACTATACTGTTTTTTATTGTGGAAGGACTTATTTCTATACTTACTTAAAGGGCTCACAATTGAATAGATAGAACAAACAGATGCACAAATTCCAGTGAAAGGCGTAATATAAATCCTTACTATTTACTTATTTTTAATTTTTTATTAGATCATAACTGTATGCATTAATGCATTGATGGGGTACAATGTACCAATTTTATATACAATTTGGAATGCTTACATCAAACTGGTTAATATATCCCTCACCTCATTTACTTAATTATTGTGTTAAGATATTTATACTCTATACTTAACAGATCTAACATCCATCTTTTTTTAAGGCTGCATATCATTTTTAATCATCAGACAAATGCAAATAAAAACCACTTTGAGATATGATCTAACTCCAGTAAGGGTAGCCCACATAACAAAATCCCAAGACTACAGATATTGGTGTGGATATGGAGAAAAGGGAACACTTCTGTACTGCTGGTAGGAATGCAAGCTAATACGTTCCTTTTGGAAAGCAGTTTGGAGAACACTTAGGGAACTAAAAGTAGACCTGCCATTCGATCCTGCAATTCCTCTACTAGTTATATATCCAGAAGACCAAAAATCCTTACTATTTACATAAATAAATAAATAAAAACAGGATTTAGTGGAGGGGAAAATTATTTTTAGCTACATAATTATGGGACATTTCCATGGAAAATTGCTTGAGAATGTATTTTAGAAATTGTAAACCACTATAAAAAACAATATATTACCTTGTTGTTTTTGATGTAAAATAATTGCCTCTTCAAAAGCTATATTTAGGAGCTGCTATATCTTCTAAGTCTAGTGAGCCAATCTATTTACTTCTTAAGAACATACCAATGACGAGTTTGGGCTGCAGAGCTAGCTCACTTGAGTTAGTCATGGATGTGTGACCTTGGACAAATTACTTAACCTCTCCATGCCTCAATGTCATGACTTAAAAGTGGAGGGAATGCTAATATTTTCTTTTTGCAATTTAATGTGTATGAGGTGCTTAGCATGATGCTCAGCACATAAAAATGCTCAGTAGATGTTACATGTTGTTGAAGATTGTGATGAGATGAATAACGTTCCTGCCTCAAAGATGTTTACATTCACAAGAACCTATCTCTATGTTACCTTACATGGCAACAGAGACTTTGCAAATGAGATTATACTAAGGACCTTGAGATGGGAGGAAATATCCTGAATTTCCATATAGAGTCATGTAATCCCAAGTGTCCTTATAAGAGGGAAGCAGGAGGGTCAGAAAAAGAGATGTAGCCATGAATGCAAAGCTTGGAGTAAGGAAAGGATGGGGCCATGGGCCAAGGAATGTGGGCAGCTTCTAGACAGCAGAAAAGCTAGGAAGAGTTTCTTCCCTAGAGCCTTAGAAGGACTATATCTCTGCTTGTCCGTTTTGGGATTCTGCCTTCCAGAACTATAAAATAATAAATCTATGTTGTTTTAATCCACTAATTTTTTGCTATTATGTTACAGCAGCAATAGTAAATGACTGCAATGATGAGGATGTTGATGCAGCTGCTCCTGATAATATGAAAGGCAGCACCTACCCCGCACAATTAAGAAATAGAATCTATCTAACCACACAGAGAAAGGTGTGCTCTCCCACCTTAGGAGAATCTATCAGGAAAGGGGCTTGATAAAGACTAATTTGTGCATTTGATTCAATCATCCTGTCACAGTTGTTTTTCTCTAGATTTCTAAGCCACTTGTTCTGACATCAAAACAATGCTAACTACTTTGCATTTATATTTTATGACTTGTTTTTGATCATTTTCATCAATATTTTATCACAAAGTCATGGAAACTTTAATTGTATGTTTTGTAAAAAGTTTTCAACATACTTAAGTATGAATTTCTCATGCATTGAAGCCATTTTAGGTTCTTGTCCCCTTTGGATTACATATCCCTAAACATGTTATAGCAGTTAAGGGGGAGATATGCTCACGATGCCAAAATTACTAATAATTTATATCTGCAAAGCAATTTACAGTTTATATGGTTCTTATGCCAATTTCATCTCATTTTATCCTCTTAACATTCTTGTGAGTGGAAAGACTAGATTTCCAGAGGTTAAGAATAAATTATGGAAGTAGCATAGATAGTAAGTTGTAGAGCCAGATTTGAACGAAAGCCTCTTGATTCTAAAATCAATACCCTTCAGAGGTACTCTCAAAATTTTTTGGAAAAAATTTCAGTGACTTTTCTATTTAGAAAATGAGGTTTCTCATGTCTCTCTACTTTTTTCTTCTTCTGCTTATCTAAGAACAAAAGACCTAAAATGTTCCAAATGTGCAAATATATGCATTACAACTTCCTGACTGCTGTGGTATGTTCAAGTTCGAACATTGGATTATTAAACCACATGTATTCCCATGATCCATGATTGGGGGTTGAGTGCTAATTTTTTAAAACACTATCAATCGGAGACACATATTTTTAGGGACCTGGGAATATTAGTGGGGATTGTGAAATAAGAGAAGATAATACAAATTCTTGGGTAACAGCCATTCTGTCAGAAAATTCTAAGTTCAGTTTTAATTTAGTAAATCAAAACTCTAAAATGTTCAATAAAACACTTGGCTAGGATTTCAGTATATTCCCTAGGAGGAAAATCTGATTTTAGGTCTTAGAGCTCTAGTTTTACAGACAAAAGGAGATATTGATCACCACTAAAAAAAACTGCAAGCAATTCTGGAGATGTTTGGGGATTTTCTTTTTCTTTCTTTCTTTCTTATTTACTTATTTTTTTTTTAACAGCAATCCTTACTCAGGCTGTCTTGTTATATCAGCTTTTGGAACAAGCGTGGAGGTAAGAATAAAACAATAAAGAAATGCAGAGTAGCCTGAAGGGACCCTAAAAAGCCTGTCACTAAAAGTAAACAGATTTGGAGACATTGCCACCAGAAGATTTAGATAGCCTTAAGTAATGGTGACAGGGAAATCTCACATTTTCCAGGAAGCTGTTCCTTTCACTTAGACTAGATACAACTTCTTCCAATAACAAAGTTCTTGAATACCTAAGTTCTTGCACTTTCAATGGAACACTAGAAAGCATTTAAGAGAAATGGAGATCTAGCCAGCTGGTTGAATCAAGGTTAATAAAAAATAATAGCTTTACTGTAATTTGTAAAATCCACACTGATAATATAATGAGAAACATATGACTCATAATAATAACCCAACATATCACAAATCTATAGCCATTAAAATAATGTGATTTCAACAGAAAGGTATTTTAAAAAATCAGTGGGACAGTTTAAGAATATAGGAAAAAAATAATGTATATATGAGAATTTCATACATGATAAATGTGGTATTCACAATTAATGGTATAAGTTACAACTATATTCTTCAGCCTGAAAACCTGAAAAATAGTAACTTGATCAAATAGGTTATTTTGCTCACAAAACCAGATGCAAAGGATTGCAGTTCAGGGCTGCTGCAAGACTAGGGAGATCTCCATTCCCTCAGCTTTCTAATCCAACTCCTTTTCACAGAATCTTGGCTTCACACTCACCACCCATGGGCAAGTCATTATTCCTCCATTAGTGGTATATGCCCATTTCAGGAGGAAAGAAAAAGAAAAATGAGCAGGATGAGATAGATCTTGAAAGTATACCCAGGACTTCCACTTCCATTTCATTGGTCAGAACTGTACTTGCCATTACAATAGCTTCAAGAAAGGTTAGGGGATGGTATGGCAAGAAGGGTGAGAAAAGTTGGTTAAAGGAAACAAAATTTCATTTAGATAAGAGGAATAAGTTCATGAGATCTCTTACATAGTATGGTGACTGTAGTTAGTAGCAATATTCTTGAAAATTGCTAGGAGAGTACATTTTAAGTGTTCTTGTCACAAAAAAAGAGATAAATATGTGAGGCAATACATATGCTAATTAGCTAGAGTTAGCTACTTTATAATGTGTGAGTATATATATATATTTTAAAACATGTTATTTGTGATTAAAATATATAATTTTTATTTATTGTTTAAAAAGTACAATAAAGAAACAGTAAGTTTTCTTTTCCATCAGGAAGAAAGGGGCACTGGTGGGTAAGCATTTAGGTGCATTTGCCCCACAGGGATGACTTCACAGGTGTGAGGCCTATGCAGTCACACAGGACCCTGTGCTAGGTGTAATGCTCTCCTATGGCCATCTTGCAATTTTTAATAATTTAATCTTTGAATTTGTGTTTTATAAGTGAAGTCCAATGGAGCAATAGATCACATACATGAGCAGAGGAGATATGGGTAAAATGTATATTCCCTGGTCCTTGATGCTCCATTTGCAATACCTTGCTCATATAGTATTCATGGAGCATTATGAGCTCATATAGTATTCATGACGCTCCATGAATGCTACAAGAGCAAAGAATTCTGATGGACTCATGATGCATGGAAATTTCATGAAATTCAAAACAAGTATGAGGTAAGAGGGGTTGCTAACAGCGCTGAGAGGTGGTGCTTTCCATTCAAACCAGAACTGACTTCATTGAATGAATGCAGCAACGTTTAGGAAATACAAATAACCTAGGAAGCTTATTATCTCCTTTATTGTTCATGTTATTTTTCCCTGGATTAGGTAAACTCTTAAGCTTTTCAACCATGACTTCATAGATGAAAGGGAATAATAAAGAAACCCAAATTCCTTTTCCTATAAGTTGCTCCTTATCAGTAAGCCAATGATAGAAAATGTTGGTAGAATAGTAATGTATCAAAGAGTGATACAAAATTAGTTATGTTAGTTTTGTACACTATTTTTATTGTTCTGGTAAAAATGAAATATATATGCATTTATAAGCTATAATACACAAATTGCACAATTTCAATGATTTCATATTCAAGTTATGAACAAGGTTATGAGCATACTGAGAACTGTACACATGCTTAATAAAAAATACTTGAGAAGACTCCAAGCTCTCATCTTTAGTTAAGGAAATCTCTGTTGAGTCATTAGCTGACCATGAAGGTAACCAAGCAGAGAATTCAATAGTTTTAATATGAAAAAGAATATATTTTTATAGAATTAGTTCAGAAAAGTCACTAAAGAAACAAACTAGGACTACAAAAAATTCACAACAACAACAACAAGCCATAGGGAAGAAAGAAAATCTGATTTCCAGAGTTGCCACATTACACTGCTTAAATATCCAGTATTCAAAAATTATGAGAAATGCAAAGAAGCAAGAAAATATGCCGATACCCAGGAGAAAAGACAATCAATAGAAACTGTTTCTGAGGCAGATCAGATGTTGGACTTACGAGACAAAGTATAAATCATCAATTTTATACTTATTCAAAGCTATACTTAAAGAACTAAAGGAAAGCAGAATGATGTTTTACCAAATAAAGAATATCAATAAACAAATAGAAATTCTAAAAAAGAATGAAATAGAAATTCTGAAGTCTAAAAGTACAATAACTTAAAAATTCACTAGAGGAATTCTACAGCAGGCAGAAGAATCAGCAAGTTTGAAGATAGGTCAACATACATTATCTAGTCTCAGGAATAGAAGGACAAATGAAGAAATATGAATAAGCCCAAACTTAATGAAAAACATTAGCACACATCTGAGAAGCTTAATGAATTCCACATAAGATAAACTCAAAGAGATTCACACCTAGACACACCATAATAAAAGATCTAGAAAAGGAAAAATCTTGAAAACAACAAGAAAGTAGAGACTAGTGACTCATCACATACAAGTAATAATAAATTTAATAGCTAATTTTGTTATCAGAAACCATGAAGTCCAGAAAATAGTGAGACCACATATTCAAAGTGCTAAGAGAAAAAAAAAATGCCATTGAAGAATTCCATATCAGGCAAAGCTATCTTTTAAAAGAAGAAGAAATATTTTAGACAAAATAGATAAAAGCTGTTAACATATATTTTTGTTTATACCACTTTTTTCCCTCTTCTGTGATTTATATGACAACTACATAAAGAAAAAATCATAAATCTATGTTGACGAATACACAGTATATAAGGATGTAATTTTTATGATAATAATAGTGCACAGGAATTTTATAGAAATGAGGTTTTAGATACTATTAAAATCAAGCCATATTAATCCAAACTGGACAGCTTTAAATTTAGATGTTGATTGTAATCCTCTCAGCAACTACTAAGAAACTAGCCCAAAAATACATAGTAGAGGAAATGACACAAAAATCAGAATGGCACATAAATAATATCAATTTAATGTAAAAGAAGGCAGTAATGGAGAAATAGTAGAACAGAAATATATGAGATACATAGGAAATACCAAAAAAATTCCAGATGTAAAATCTACCTTATAAATTACATTAATGTAAATGTCATAAATACTCCAATCAAAAGGCAATGATTGGCAGAAGAAATTTTATTTTATTTTAAATTATAAATTTTATTTACTTATTTTATTTCAGGTCAATTTGAGGGTACAAATGATTAGGTTATAATGATAAGCATTTGTTAGATAAAGTCCCTCTTGTGGTTGTGGCCCACATCCAGGAGGTGTGCCATATACCCTTACATTGTGCCCATTAGGTGGGAGCATACTACTCTCTATCCCTCCTCCCCCTCTGTTCTTCCCCCAACTTGAATTGAATTGAGTTTTTTCTCTCGTGTGAGCATATATTAGTTACTCGACTAGTTTCATATTAGTATTGAGTACATTGGGTACTTGCTTTTCCATTCTTATGATACTTTACTAAGAGTAATGTGTTTAAAACTCAAAGTAGGATAAATTCTAGAAATATGATTCAACTACATACTGTCTACTAGAGGTGTGCTTTAGATTCAAAGACATAAAAAGTTGAAAGTAAATGAATAGAAAAATATATATAACTGTAGTTAAAAGAAAGCTGGAGTGGCTATAATAATGTCAGACAAACTAGATTTGATGACAAAAGTTATTACTGGATATAAATAAGAACATTTTATAATACCAAAACAGTCACTTCATCAACAATATATAATAACAAATGCATATATGCATCTAAAACAGCCCAAAAATATATGAAGCAAAAACTGACAAAATTGAAGAGAGAAATAGGCAGTTCAATAATAATAATTGGACTTTCCAATAATACTACTTCCAATAAAGGATAGAACAACTAGACAGAAGGTCAAAAATAAATAAAACATTTGAATAGCACTCTAAACCAACTAGAAATAACAGACATCTATAGAAAACACCATCCACCTACAGCAGAATAAATATTTTTCTCAAGTGCACATGGAGCATTCTCTGAGATAGGTCATATATTAGGCCATAAAGCAAGTCTCAATAAAGTTAAAAGAACTTAAACAAGACAAAGTATATTCCTCAACCACAATGGAATAAAATTAGAACAAAAATGGAAAATTCAAAATTCACAAATACGTGGAATTTAAATAATACATTCCCAATAACCACAGGATCAAAGAATAAAAGTCCATAAGAGAAATAAAATATTCTGAGATAAATGAAAATGAAAACAAACATACCCAAACTTACTAAATGTAGCTAAAGCAATCAGGAACTTAGGTTCTGTTTGAAATTTGTAAGAATGTATTCACACGCTATCATTTCAAAAAGTTTCTAAATTGTCTTGCCAACTTCTTTCCTTAACAAAGTCCCAGAAACCCAGAAAAACTGAACAACCTTCTCACATTCATGCTGCTAGTCAGTGGAGACTCAGTAGAACCCAGGGATTACAAATTCTTTCATTCTTTGTGGGACCCACCAAGCATCCCTTCATACTTCTCAGCAAATAATCTTTTTTTTTTACTGCTGCAGACTACAGTTAATCACAAGTTTGTTTTATCTAATGCATATGACTATTAGCTAATAAAGTGTGAGAACTTCCTCATATCATGGTATATTACCATGCTGTTTTGATAAGCAATTATGAAAACATATGTTTGGTACCCATTGTATCCAAGGCTTGGGCAAGGAGGTAAAGATAAAAAGTGAATAAGACACAGCATCTACCATTGGAGAGTTCAGTCACAGTTCTGTAGATGCTCAATAAATTCTTCACTGATTAAGTAAGTGGATTATGAAAACTGCAACTGAACCATCCCACCTACTTCTCAACACTTGGGAGATTTACCAAAATAATTTAAAACATCACGTTAAAAAGCAGACCAATGAACACTAAATGTGCCAAACTCACATTTTTCAGAACAGAAGTTCTAAAATCAGGACCAAGTAAACTTTTACCATCCACACAGGTGTTTTCCACCTACAAATGATATCATGCACTTCCTGGTGAGTAGGACCTGGGGGACACTGTCTGTACTTTGAAGCAGTAAACTTAAAAGAGAGTTATTTTGAAAACATTGAGAGCAGCAACAAGAAAATGCATCCCTAGTCTCAGAGGTAAATCCAGTTATGAATGCAATGCTAACAAACACACACGGAGGGAGAAACCTGGAAAAGAAATGAACTGCACTGCAGACTGGATGGGGGAGGCCAGGGCTTTCCAACGAGTGAGTATAATCCTGCTGGGAACCTAACTCTGGGAAGACGCTGCACAGCTGCTTTCAGAGTCACTCTGTTGACATGCAGGTTCTCCCTCCCTGAGCCAAAGAAAACCTCAGAGGTAGAGGATAGAGGCTGATGGATGGACTGAAGAAGAGTTCATGGGTGACAGGACGTTTCAGAAAAGGGACCTACAGTCTGTTGAGACATGCAGACCTCGGGCCTAAGGAAGTATTTTCATTACCAAATTGGTGAAGGCTCAAGTCACTGAATTCAGATTTTTTAAGCCTTAACTTAGCATGTACTTGTCCTTGTTAATGAACATCTGGTAACTGTTTTAATCAGTGTTGGATAGGTTATGCTGCCATTAAAAATCCCTCAAATATCCTATAGTAGGCTACGATATGGTGATACAGTTTTATTTTCTATTCATGCACCATGTCTCTTACAGGTTGGCAAAAAGAAGTCTCTGCCCACTGTAGCTGCTCAGAGGCCCAGGCTAATGGAGCTGCCACCACCCAAACCCTGCTGGTCACCATGGCAGCAGAAAACTTGCTCTGGAGGATCTCTCTCTAGTGGTGACACGATCTGGCCCCAAGGATGCATATCAGCTCCACTCTCAACCCAGAACTAGGTACCTTCCTCTACCCAACCTCCCGGGTGCCAGGAATATCATCAATGACTTTAATTATCACTCTTGTCAGTAATTATAGAGATAACTCTATTTCTAGAAAATAGAAATTCTGGCAGCTTTAGTAAACCTCTGCCTGTGCACCACCAAACCTTCATTAGTAAGTGTTTAAGCTTCTATTATGTGCCAGCCTCTGCGTTACCATACCCCAGATATTTATCCCATTAGTTTGTGGTTCCGCCCTATCTCATCATTTCTAGCCTGTCATTTATCTACCACCAGGCAATTTGGAACCATAACTTCCGTTTCTCCATTGATTGCAGAACCCACCTTGTGGCTAAGCTGTGACTGCATAATCCGTTCAAATGAAAATCGCAGGTGGAATAATTTCAGAACAGGTTCTGCTACAATAGAATATAGGGTTTAATACGATTCAAAGTTTAATACCTGGAAAGATAGGGTTGCAAACTCAAATGCCTTTGGGGGACAGACTGGTAATGATAAACCAGTTATGGGAAGCCAGGATTGTGGGGGGCCCACATGAACTGGGGAGAACATGACCTGGCTAAGGGAGGCAGAGTTTCTTCTCTGGATTCTTATGTCAAATCTTGATTTTGAATTGTGGCCTAGAAAATCTGTTTTTTTTAATTATACTTTGTGAACTAAAGAAAGCATATCCATAAGCAAAATTTCAGCTGCAGGCTACCAATTTGCACCCTCTTCTGAAAAGGTTTGGGTTATTATCATGCGTCCTACAAGGCTGATAATTTCCTGCAAGGTACCATGTTACATTGGAGGTAGCTGCTAGGTTGGTAATGGAAGGTGGATAGTTGCCCCAGGCTGTGGGGGAGCAGGTGGGGTTAGGTTCAGGTTACTGGAAGAAATGAGTAGAGTGTGCCTGAGACTTTCCTTGATGCACCAACAATCCTCCTATAAAAATGCCCGTTCTAACGAATTTAAAGGATACTTTTTAGTTAAAG
The DNA here is from genome assembly GCA_963574575.1 of Galagoides demidoff. Classification (NCBI taxonomy): domain Eukaryota; kingdom Metazoa; phylum Chordata; class Mammalia; order Primates; family Galagidae; genus Galagoides; species Galagoides demidoff. The sequence goes on along the minus strand of CAUYQV010026295.1, from coordinate 8,539 downwards.
CTATTATGTATCTCCTTTTAAACAAAGGGAAGATTGAAATGCACATACAAATAAACTATGGCACTAAGTTATAGTTAATAAAGGGCTTATCAATGAATTTCAGTGCTACTAAATTGTACTGTGGTTACATTTTAATGTTATCCGTTATACGTTTAATGAACTTCCTCAAGTTTTAACCCAGGCTCTGAGCTCCCTCTTAAAACATATGTGAGTATAGCTTAGTGGTTTCAGAACATAAACTATGGACCCAATCCACTCTTCACCATCTAAGTGTTCTCAAGCAGGTTACTTTACTTCTCTGTGCTTCAATTTTCTTATAAAAAAATGTAGATAATAATAGTATCTGCCCTTTTGATCTTTGCTATGAGGACCAAATGAGTCAATAATAACTCCTGTAAAGTGCTTGGAATCTTCGCTGGCACATAGTAAATATTCAGTAAAATATTTTAAATTGGTTTCCTAACACTTTCTTAACTAGGAAAAATTCTTGTGGTGTTACTCTTTCTTAGACAGAAAATATTTTCATTCTTTTCCCAATAAACTCTGTCGTTGACCTCTATCCTTTGAGTATCATTCAAAGTCTTTCAAAAATAGAGGACCGTCTGTACAGCTGCAATAACATCTCACCAGGACTGTCTTCCTTGTCTTGGGGCTTTCATTCCCATTTCACCACATGGTTCTGGTCAGTACTTCGTGGAAAGCCCAAATCTTGCTCCCTTTCCCACACCCTGCCCCTCGGCAGACACTTTCAAATCTACTTGAGCACCATAGATGAATCATTTAGCAAAGTAAACAATTATTTCTTCACAAGGGGACTCCGAGGGAATCTGTGGTGTTTTGACCATCTGCAGCCATGGAAACAACAGATGAAGTGTATGGGTCATTGGAATGCTTTTAACTCACGCTTCCTGTGGCAGAGACTACCAATTGCTTCTCAGTAGCCGTTTCCCTCTTCTTATTTAGAAAGTTTGAGCCTAGCACATCGGTGCCCTACTAAAACATGTTCCTGTTGCCATGTGAAAGATTTGGCCAAAGAAATGTAAACAGGAATGCTGTGTGTGCCTTCTGGGAATGCTTCTTAAAGGGAAAGTACCAACGTTTCCTTCAACCTTTCCTCCACCCTGAATGTGGATATGACGGCTGGAGCACAGCAGCTATTTTAGCCTATGAAGTTTAAAATAAAAATTCTCAAAGTGTAGTTTGGAGACATGTAGGAAACAAAATCTTTGTTTTTAACATCTGCAGGATCTTCCCTTTTCCAAATCACATATGTGTGTGAAGCCTAGAATTGTGTTCACATACTTCAACACAGTATGTGCATTGCAATAAATGGCATGCAGTGACACATATAAGATTCAAGTTGTCTTCTCTTTAACCAGATAGTGGATTTATAAAACTGTAAAACAATGTTACTCTTCTCACTAATTGTTTTTGTTTTAGGAAATGTAATTATTTTTCTTAAATTTCTGTGATTAATGTGCAATAAGTTTAAAATGGTTAGTTTTCAATGAATTAAATATGTAAAAAAATGCTTAGTTTTAATTTTTAATGCAGTAACTCACATAAAGAAATGTTCCTTGGGAGGCCTCTTAGGGGTGTAAAAAGTTCTTGAAACCAAAAAGCTTGAAAGCTGGTCTAGGTCCATGCTCTGAGAATAAGGGAGGTGAGACACAAAGAGCCTAGGTTGGTGTCAACTTCGTCGTGTGAGCAGAAGTTAAACCTGCATTATGTAAGCCACTATCATTGGAGGTGTTTCTGTTATATGAAGCTAAACAATGTTTTTAAACAGATACACTGATACCATCTATTATTTGAGTTGAGACCATGGCTAAGAACACAACAAAGCCACAGAAGCAAAGCTGAAGGTGTTTTGTGAAATTCCCTTGGTTGTGAGCACTGGTTTAAACAAGACTGCATGAACCATACAATCCTGGACCTTTTTAATGCTTGGAGTGTCACAAATGTCTAAATGTAGGTTTTGTAGAAGCTCTGCTCTGACTCCACATCCAGTTTTAAGGGAACAGAATTGGCTCCCATATCCTGGTATTGGAGTAGCCAGGGTGGGAACCGGGAGATTCCTTTGTGTCTGAGGACCCGGTTCAGGTCACACGGCTGCCGGGATGCCCTTGGCAGAGTGCCTAAGATGGGGCCAGGCACCGTGGGGCGGAGGCCGTGCCACTGGGAAAGCTGCCCTCAGTCTCCAAGGCACCTCCTCTACGTTTCCTGCCTTCACAAAAGACACACAAGAAACCCAGCAGCTGATCGCTGCCAGGACATCAGGCACACAGATTTTAGGGCTATGGGAAAGGGGGAGAGGGAGGCTGGGAAAGGCCCTCCCATTCTGAGCACAAGCCTGGAGAGGATTTGGAGGAAAGAATAGGAAAAGCTTCCTGTGAGGTGAAACCCACTTTCTGCACCAGAAAAAAAGAGTCTGTCACGTAAAGGGCAAACCATTCACCTTTATACAGAGGACAAGGAGCAATGGGCTGGACTTGCTATATTTCACAGGGCTTCAGCTGATCCTAAAATTCAATTTTCTGCTAGAATTTACACCTAGTTTTTGTTGAACACTCAGTAGAGGTGGTGCAGAATTTTTTCTGTGTTCACAAGTCTGTTTTAAATCATAACTCTCTTGAGACTAATACAGCAAAGTTGCTTCCTTTTAAGACCCACCCTAGAATACAGCAAATCACTGCATTTTCTTCCAGTCTAGGTTTTCATCTCTTTCTTTATGTTCTTCTAAAGCCATGGCTGCTCTGTTCACCTCTGTACCTCCACCACCTATAACAGTGGTGGGGCGGGCTGGAAATGCCCTTCTAAGTACAGTTGGTTCATCATCAGCAAACAGACTCATCATTCTTCCACAAGACGCATTCTGTGAAGTCTCTCAGTAAGTGTAATGGCCACAAGAAAATTATCTGGAAGAGATTCTTTAAATTTGAAAATGACAGGAGTTAAATATTCAAGTGTAATAAGTTTAAGAGATTCTCCCCCACCCCACAAACCCTTGTGGCAGGGGATGTAGTAACTAAAAAAGTATATTGGTAGGAAGGTGTCCGAATTGTTTGGTTGTAAGAATGTACTTTGAGAATATATTTAAATGATTGCTATTTTTTCTCTGGCTCCCCCATGAAGAAGCTTTTTTCCAACTGAAATTGAGCCATGACACAAGGGCTGTAAAATGCATCACAGAAGGGACTCTGAAGGACTTGACCAGAGAGGACTTGTCCTTACCCTAACTGATTGTTACCCAGGATGTGAAGAGCCCAAATCAGTGGGCCCACCTTGTTTTTTTCCAGCCTCTGAGCTGACTCTCAGGTAGTGATGTTGGCTTTGTTGGGGTGTATATGTTGCTAACCATGCATCCTTCAGTAGGTCCCTAGAATGTTCAGGATATAGATGTGGTGGGTGGCAAGGACAAAGTGTGTGTGTGGGGGGGGGCAGTTTCCTGCATTGTGCAGAGGGTTGGAGGGGAAGGTCTCCTAGGTTAAGCAAGGATGGTCATCCCTCAGTCAGGCCCTTTGGAAAGAACTTCAAAACAAGTGCCCAGTATAGTGGGCTCTCAGAATTGTTAAACAGAGGATGGAAAACGCCAGAGTAATAATGGTCCCTCCCAATTCTAAAGGAAACTTGGGTGTTACCTCTCATGAATGAGGAATAGAGGCCCAGAAAGGTCTTATGACTTGCCCTGTGCCACACAATTAGTTAGTGGTGGCAGAGGCAGCCTAGAGACTAATTCAAACTGCTCTTAGTCAGTGCTTATTTCCCTATGCCACATCACCAAGGTTAGCCAATAAGCAATAAAGCAAACCCATAAAGGCTTTTTGACCACACTTCCTGTGTCCCCATAACATTTATCATCACTTATTAGAATTACCTATTGATCTCTTTTCTCCACTTAATTGTGAACTCCTTAAAACTGGAACTTGGTATAATTTGTTTTTGCTTCTCCTGGGCCTAGATCCAGTGCCTTACACGTAGTGGGCACTTAAGAACTTAGGAAGAAAATTCGTATTTATTTTCAAGTTGTCCTGAGCATTCGAATACCAAGCTATACTCTGAGAAGATATATTAGTCAGTGCCCAGGCAAGGACATGGAAACCATTCTATGTCTTCAGGGGGAGTATTTAACATAGGAAATTGGCTACACAGTATGGCAGAGCTGGGAGGATACACAGGAGCCTGCAGCACCTCAGAGTATTACCAACAGGAAGCAGGAGGGAGATTGGGAGGTGGTGTTACCACAGGTGTCTGATGGGAATGTTGCCGTTGAGGGAACGTTTATCATGTAGGAACCGGAGCCATGGTAGAGATGTCCTACTGGTGGTTCCACAAGAAGCAGAAGGTAGGGGAACACTCTGTCTTTCTCCTCTCACCACCCCTCCCTCCTCAGGGAACTTGGCATGTCATTTGCCACTAACAGAGGTTCCTACAGATCATCACTTCCCTTTGTGCTAATTCAATATTCACCAAGTAGCCCTCATGCCTCAAACTGTAAGTCTGTTTTCCTGTACTTATCTCCACCAAAGGGGGGGAAGAAACTTTCTCATAGCTGGTCAACTGATCCACAGGGGAGGGGAAAATGTCAACCAAATTTTTGTTACTTCAGCATCTTCACTTGCTTTTCTGTAAGAATGAGGGACCTGAAGTCTTTTCTGGTATAATATCAAATAAAGCATCTGTCTATTCCAGCACTCCTGTGTGCAACCTAGGTGTCAGCAAGAGAAGGTGGGCCCCTACAGCCTCCCAGTGAGAATCGTGGGGGTGCTGGGATTGTTTTATAAGTTCCACACTGGGGTCACCTTTTACATCTTTCGCTCCCCCTTTTTACAGAAAAAGACAGAAATAGATTCTGGCCCAGAGAAAGAAAATAAGATAACCTGGCTTAGACTTAGGAAAAAGATAAAGAAATAAAAGGAGAGAGCACTAAAGTTCCTTCTTGCTGAGGCCCTACCTCCCGCTGTCTCTTGGCCTCATCCCTAAGAAGGAGCTTCCAAAGAAAGAATCCCAGAGCAGCCCCCTTAAGCTGGACTCTCAGATATGTGCACAGTTAAATGTGTTCATCTCAACAGTTGCAGCAGAAGCTGACAGATATTGACGTTTAGAGAAAATGCTACAGGCCAGATAAAATTGAGATTAAACCAGAGCAGCTCTGGGGGCCAAAGGTGCTCCTTCTCCCCACGTCTGCCTGACAAACACACTGCATCAGTGCATGTTAGATGCTATCCGAGAATTACTGCTGGGGTTCTTAGGAATCATACTGAAGAGGGAGAATAGGCCTACTCTTAGGAAATGCACACATGTAGGGTGAAGTGTTGATGACTTCTGAAGTTTATTTGCAAATGATTCTGCAGAAATATTATATATGCACATATATGTGTATATATATGCAATTATAAACATAGGTGGTTGTGCAAATATGAAAAAAGTCAAGAATTAGTAAATCTAGGAGGTAAGTATAAGGATGATCTGTTCTATCAAACCATTGTATGTTTAAATGTTTTCAGAATAAAAATCAGTGCAAAACAGGCAGGGCATGATGGCTCACACTTATAATCCTAGCACTCTGGGAGGCTGAGGATGGAGGATCCCTCGAGCTCAGTAGATCAAGATTAGCTTGAGCCAGAGTGAGAGCTGGTCTTTACTGAAAATAGAAAAATCAGCTGGACTTTGTGGTGGGCACCTATAGTCTCAGCTACTTGGGAGGTGGAGGCAGGAGGATCGCTTGAACCCAGGAGTCTGAGGTTGCTGTGAACTAGGCTGATACCATGGCACTCTAGCCCAAGTGACAGAGCGAGACTCTGTCTCAAAAAAAAAAAATTAGTGAAAAATAACTGCTGTTCATTTAGCAATTATAGTTTTCATCGTTAGCTATTAATACAGAATTATTTGATTATATAAACGCACCTCCCTTGAATTTGGTTCATTTGAACCAATTAGCTAGAGTCTAAGTGAGATAAAGCATTAGCTTTTTAAATCTGATAAGCTTGAATGATTAAACCTTTGACTAGAGTTGGTCATGATGAAGCAAGTATAAGACCCTCCAAAATACTGTGACATTCCAACTACTCTACTATGAATGCCTGTCATCCTGACCTTGATATAGGGTGGTATTCTCAGCTGTTCATTCTTGCAGTGCCTGTTCTGAGCCCTAGGAATGAGGAATTGGCAGTCTATTCTTAAGGAGCCCCTGGACCATTTGGGAGATGTACATAGGAATGAACATGCACAGTGCAGTACTCTCAGAGCAAGGATTCAAGGGACCACAAGGATAGAAGGAAAATCAAAGGAGGCAGCAGTTACTTCAACTGGCCATCAGTGAAGTGTCAGCAGGCTGGACTCAGAAAGGGATTATGTCCGTCAGGGTCCTGGCAAGAAAGTCATGGCACACTTAAGAGGCAGTAATGAAAGAGAGATGAATGAAGGGGTGACTTAGAAAGGTGTGGGTGGGCTTAAGGAAGCAAACAATAGATATTGCTCAATTAGGGGACCCACTACCTAAAACTAGGCTTAAAGGGGGCAAAAGGAAGGGAAGGGGCACTACCAGAACTCAGAGAAAGCAACTGTGGCTTTGGTAGAAGGATGTAGCTGACCTGTAGTGAACTGACAGGGAGGCACCCCAGTGAACAAATATCTGACCCTGACTCCCGCCCACCTTCTCATGTCCACTCTCTCACCTCCCACTGGCAAAGCCCAGCTGGAAGCCAGGGACCGGAGACCTCAGTGATAGTCCCTAAAGTTCAGCCTCCAAAGGTAGAGAGCAGGGCACAGGATGGCAGGGTGAACAATGCTGTCTAACAAAATGCAAGGTGCTAGAGGTGAGCCTTGAAATAGACCTAAGGGAAAGGGGATAGGGTGGTGTCCACTCTGGGAAAGCAAAGGACATGCTAAGTAGAGGGAACAGCTTGAGCCAAAACAGAAAGCAGCCCCAGGTACTCAGGAAGGGCAGCCTTCTCAGAGCCAGCTGAGAACTATTGTACCAGTGGGAGCAAAGGGATTTGATAACACTCTTCCTTATTTACCATTTTATCATTTTTATGTATGCAACATAGATGGGTTTTTAATTCCTTGAGAATTGTGACTGGCACTGAGAATTCCTTGTGACTGGCACCATTCCCCTAAAAGCTATTTTGACCTGTTATTGGTTTGCTAATCAAGTATATGTGCTTTGTATTCTCCCTTGGTTTCTAAGCTTCTTGAAGGCAGCAACGAGGTTAAATTTCCATTAGAGTCTCAAAGCACTCTATGAGATATAGATAATAAATGATGATAAATGTTTAATGAGTGATTACTAGGCAGGGTAAGACTGGCATCCATGTTCTTAGCTGAGAGAAACGTAAACAGCACTTATCAGAACTAATTGTGATTAACTATAGTACTAATAGATTGAAGATTAATTTTAAATAAAGGTATCTTTGATCATGATTTACAATCTGTTTAAATATGAAAATCTTCTCTGAGTGTTGAACATTTTTACAGAGTCCACATACTCAAAGGCTTAATATGCACTAATTAAATAATAGCAAAACTTTGCTCTGAGTTCATATACACTTATGATTTATTAACATTCATTAAAAATATGTATAATTTAGTAATCATTTAATGCTTTGGGTCCATATAGATCTTAGCACTGTTTACAATAATTCCATAGTTAAGATTCTTCCAATTGTGGGTGATAGCTACTTCATTCAAATTAGGGTAAACAAAGAGATAATTAATTAATGGAAAACTAAGACATTTAAGATAAGGTGACCAGACGTCCTGCTTGGCGGGACAGTCCCAATTTTTAACAATTTGTCCCATGACCCATGGCATTTTAAAAATGTCCTGATTTTTGGAAAGAATGCATGACAATCTAGGGAAGGGCGGGACAACAGGAAGGGAATATGGGCTTTCAGCTGCTGAAAAGGTTAATGTAACTCCATTTGGGAATGAAAAGGCTAGTGTAAACTCTCTACTCTCCTCCTGGGCAAGGTCACCCAGGTGGACCGGTGCCCTACTCCTTTGAGCCACAGGCACCGCCCTATACATATTTCTTTTTAATGTATTATATTTGTAAATTGTACTTATGTTGAAATTAAAAAATATATTACAATACTATTTTTGTGTTCTATGAAACTTTTTGTTGCTCCATATAGACCAAATTTTTAATCAAGAACACACCCCTCCTCTGCCCCACCCCCTACCCCACCCCACCCCATCAATGGTGTCCTGCTTTACCAATGTTAAAATCTGGTCACCTGTGGAGAAAAGGGAACACTCCTACACTGCTGGTGGGAATGTAAACTAATACGTTCCTTTTGGAAAGACATCTGGAGAACACTTAGGAGAACTAAAAATAGACCTGCCATTTGACTCTGCAATTCCTTTATTAGGTATATTCCCAGACGACCAAAAATCACATTACAACAAAGACATTTGTATCAGAATGTTTATTGCAGCCCAATTCATAATTGCCAGGTCATGGAAGAAGCCCAAGTGCCCATCGATCCATGAATGGATCAACAAACTGTGGTATATGTACACCATGGAATACTAC
>CAUYQV010026294.1:0-58487 GCA_963574575.1 Galagoides demidoff | reverse complement strand
ACTTCTGTGCTTTTAAGCAATCATTGAAATTAAGGAAAATGAGGTAAATTTAATTACAAACCTCATAATCTCTGGGTAGATAGACCTTTCAAATCTTCTACTCTCACTTCATTATTTTTACTATTTATTTATTTATTTATTCAAATGATGTTTTTGCAAATATCCTTTCCCATTGAGTAGGTTGTCTATTTGCTATGGTTGTTGAATGAAGAAAATTGATTGTGGTAACTCTTGAGTTTTTGAAGACTCAGTTATGGAATAGTGTTAAAATGAATAATCTTACATGGCTTTTTCTTCATTAAAAAGTTGTTTATAAATATTTTGTTGCAATAACAAAAGAGAGTATTCCATGGATTTTCTTCAATCTGCCATTGCCCACAAATGTCTTGACCCATGGCAGCCTGAAATGTTAAGCCAGACTATGTTGGTCACATTCTGAACGTTCTACTCAAACATTTGACTCTGCCATTCTACATAAGGTAACAAAAACATGTATTTTAATTCACTGGAAATTGGATGACCTTCAGAAACAATCTTTCCCATTCTTTGTGGAATGTTAACTTCCCTTATTGTATTAGTGCTGGTGTTGTATAAGCTCCATTTTCTTTGATGAAGAAACCAATATTAAAACTGCAACTGTCCTAGCAAAGGACAATGACATTCTAAATTAATAACAGCCCAAACCCTGAAGTTTAGCAAGGACTGGCTCCTTCTGTTTTTCTTTTTAGAAGGAAAAGCTGACATGGAAATTAAAGTGATTTATAGATGTGTCGATTCATTGAATTCCAGAGAAAAAAAGAACTTATAAATGATGAAGCCCAGCTTTTTGTTGTTCTTTTTTCCCCCTAGATTAGGAATTGAGGTATTGAGGATAGTGATTGTCTACACATCACTCAGTGTTGGAGTCAAGACACCAAATAAAATCTTTTGAACTCATGTTTTGTGCTAAGGAAGCCTAGAGAATTCTGGAAAATCTCTATTTTCTAGATTCGAAGAAATCTCTAGTTGAGTTACAGATATATACATCAAGTGACACATTTTAATCATTCTAATTATAACAAGGGTTGTTTCCTTAGAGCTTATTGAGCTGACATATTTCCATTGATTTTAGAGACATCCTGGAAATTTTAGATTGTTGTTATTAGAATCATGATCTGGGAGTGCCAGGAATATGGAAATTCTCTGTGTTGTTTAAGTGTGTTGGTTCAGTTCCCCTGGCTTTTTGGGGAATTCTTTATGGACATCCAAGTTGCTGACTTCTGAACAGGGAGAGCTTTAGGGTGACAATCTCATTGAGAGTTATTTTGGAAACTACCCATAAGATATATCATTAGCTATAAGTGCAAAGGATTTTATAGTCTTTTGGAATAGCTTGACATTGAAAGAACTGATAAAATTATGGAAGGGCTTGTTCTTCCCCTAGCTACTGCTTCTTACTGGCTTTGTGGCAATATATGTTGTTGGCTTCAATTTAAGTATTACTAGATACTGAACACAAGGGCCCTCATGGAATCTAGTCTAAGAAATAGTTGCAGCATTTCCTCAGGATGAATTCATTAACATTCTACTTCCATGCATTAAGATGGCCATAGCCCATCAAAGAATAAATATAATCCATGGTGTAATCAGCTTTAATAATGAGATGTATGAAAGAGTTTATTTTTTTTGTGTTAAGAAAGTGCTTCATGGGTGGCACTTGTGGCTCAGTGAGTAGGGTGCCAGCCCCACATAACGAGGGTGGTGGGTTTGAACTTGGCCCCGGCCAAACTACAACAAAAAAAAGCCAGGTGTTGTGGCAGGCGCCTATAGTCCCTCCCAGCTACTTGGGAGGCTGAGGCAAGAGCTCAAGCCCAAGAGCTGGAGGTTGCTGTGAGCAACGCCATAGCACTCTACTGAGGGCAACAAAGTGAGACTCTGTCTAAACAAATCAATAAATACCAGTCTCTAAGATAAAATAAAAAAAAAATAAGGATAAAGAAAGAAAGTGTTTCACTTTGATTTGAGTTTAGGGAAATGATAAGTGAAGTTTCTCAATGGGCATTATTACATCACAGTAAGATTACTTTTTACAGGATAGTAGGAAATAAAAAATTATTCCTAACAGCCATTTTCTCATTTATTGAGATGATCACATAGTTTTATTCTTTCATATTGTTAATGTGTTATATCACATTGATTGATTTACATATATTGAAACATCTTTCATCTCTGGAAAGATTCCATTTGTTTATGGTATATGATCCTGTTAATGTGCTGTTTTTAAAATACAAGTATTTTATTAAAAATTTCTCTATCAATGTATATTGGGGAATTTGCTTTAGTTTTCCTATAGTGTCTTTGCCTTGTTTTGACATCAGGGTGATGCTGGCTTCATAAAATGAGTTTAGAAGTGCTCTCTCTTTGATTTTTTTGGGAGTGCTTAAGAAATGTTCGTATAGTTCTTTGAATGTTTATTAGAGTTTACATATGAAATTATTGGGTTCTGGGCTTTTCTTTGTTGGGAGATTAATTTCCTTATTTGCTTTTGTTCTCTTCAGCCTTGCTATTTTTTTCCTGACTCAGTTTCAGTATTTAGCATGTTTCTAGTAATTTATCCATTCCTTATAGGTCCTCTAGTTTGTTGCCATTTAGTTGTTCATAATAGTTCTTTAGAATTCTTTTTATTTCTGAGACACCTTGTAATGTAATCTTTTGAAGTATCTATAATGTCTCCTCTTTCATTTTTGATTTTCTTATTTGAATCCTCTCTTTTTCTTATTTTAGCAAAGAGTTGGTTGATTTTATTTATCTTTACAGAAACCCAACATATAAAAATCAATCTTTTTATTCATAAACTATTGGAAAAGGAAATTAAGAAAACAATCCCATACATGATAGAAATAAAAAATAAAACATTTAGGAATGAACTTAGCCAAAGAAGTGAAATACTTGTATACTAAAAATTATAAAACATTGATGGGGGAAATTAAAGAAGACAAGATAAATGTATTCATGTCATATTTGTATGTAGGAAGAATTAATATCATTAAAATGTCCATACTAACCATGAGCAATCTACATATTCAGATAGTACCTATTAAAATATTGGTGGCATTTTTTACAGAAATAGAAATAAAATTCAAAAATTTATATAAAACCACAAAAGAATCTTAATAACCAAAGCATTCTTGAGCAAGAACAACAAAGTTAGAGGCATCACATTATCTGACTTTAAAATATAGTGCAAAGCTACAGCAATCAAAACAGTGTGGTATTGGCATGAAAGTAGACACATAGACCAATGGAACAAACTGGAGAGCTCAGAAATAAAACTACACATCTGTGGTTAACTGATCTTTTAAAAGGGTGCAATAAGCACAAAATAGGGAAAGAATAATCTCTTCAATAAATGGTGATCGGAAAACTGGATGTCCACATGAAGAATGAAATTTGACCTTTGTATCACACCATATATGAAAATCAATGAAAAATGAATTCAAAATTTAAGACCCCAAATCGTAAAACTACTACAAGAAAGCATTGAAAAATTTCTTCTTGGCATTCATCTTGGTAATGACGTTTTGGATGTGATATCCAAAGCACAGACATCCACGAATGAATCAATAAATTGTGATATATGTACACCATGGAATACTATGCATCCATTAAGAAAGATGGTGACTTTACCTCCTTCATGTTTACATGGATGGATCTGGAAAATATTCTTCTTAGCAAAGTATCCTAAAATGGAAGAAAAAGTATCCCATGTACTCAGCCATACTATGAAACTAATTTATAGCTTTCATAGGAAAGCTATAACCCAATTTTAGCCCAGGAACATGGAGAGAGGGGAGAGGGAGGGGAGGGGATAGGGGAGGGTGGGTGGAGGGAAGGTGATTGGTGGGATCATGCCTATGGTTCATCCTATAAGGGTACATGTGAGTCTCTCTAAATGTAGAATGTGGATGTCTTAACACAATAAGAAAAAGATATGAAGCCTATGTTAACCAGTTGGATGAAGGTATTTTAAAGTGTATACAGAAACAGTACACTGTACCCCATGATAGTATTAATGTACACTGTTATGATTTAATAAAAAGAAAAAAAAGTACAGACAACAAAAATGAAAATAGACAATGAAATTACATCAAACTGAAAAGCTTATGCACAGTAATGGAAATAACCAACAGAGTGAAAAAGCAACAAAAATATTTGCAGACCATATAACTGATAAGGGGTTAATATCCCAAATATATAAGAAACTCATATCATCCAATAGAAAACCCTTCAAATATCCTTTTTTTTTTTTTTTTGAGATAAAGTTTCACTTTCTTGTCCTTGGTAGAGTATGATGGCATTACAGCTCACAGCAATCTCAAACTCTTGGGTTCAAGTGATTCTCTTGCCCCCTCCTGAGTAGCTGGGACTACTGAGTGCCTACCACATACCCAACTATTTTTAGAGATGGGGTCTCACTCTTTCTTAGGCTGGTCTCAAACTCCTGAGCTCAGGCAATTCTCCCACCTCGGTCTCCCACTGTGCCGAGGATTACAGGCATAAGCTACCACATCTGGCCCCCAAATAACCTATTTTAAACATTGACAAAGGACCTGAATGAACATTTCTCAGAACATACACAAATGGTCAATCCATGGGTACGTAAAGAGGTATTCAAAATGACTATCCATCCTAGAAATGTAAATCAAAGCCACAATGAGGGGTCACTTCACACTTCTTAAAATGGCTATTATAAGAAGGACTAAATATACAAATTTTCTTGTGACTGTGGAGAAAGGGAACCACTATACACTGGGTTCTGCATATATGCAATCAGCATATAGTGGGAATGCAGATTGACATAGCTATTTTGGAAAACAGTAAGGCACTTCCTTAAACAATTATAAATAGAAATATCTTGTGATCCAGTATCTTGCTTATGAGCATATATCCAAAAGAAATGAAATCAGTTTGAGAAAATATCAGTTCTTCTGTGTTATTGTAGAATTATTCCCAATAACCAAGATATAGAAACAAACTAAATGTCCACTGTTGATAAATGGATAAAGTAAGTGTGATTGATACATATGTACACAAACACAATGAAACATTATTGAGTCATTTTCAGTCATTTAACAAAAAAGGAAATTCTGCTTTTTGCGGCAACATAGATGAACCTGGAGGACATTATACTAAGTGCAGTGAGCCAGATGCAGAAAGGCAAATACTGCTGATGTCATTCATATGTGGAATCTGAAAACATCAAACTCACAGAAGCAGAGAGTAGACTAGCGGTTGCCAGGGGATCGAGAGAGGCAGAAATGGGAAGATATTGGTCAAAGGGGTTATGTATGATGATTAAGTTCTAATGTATAACTATGTGACTATAATTAATAATACATTTTATTGTATATTTGAAATTTGTTCATAGAGTGGCTCTTAAGTGCTCACACTGTGTGCACACACCCACACCCACACACACAAGCAGGAAAGTTGTAACTATCTGTTGAGGTTGCAGTTAGTTTCAGTTGATTATTTTTCAGCGTATGTCTATCAAATTATCCGATTATACACCTCAAATATACAATCTTTTCCAAACATACCTAAATATAAAAGACAGAAAGTTTAAAGCAGAACAATAGGAAAAGGGCCATATGGTATACAATTATTTAGCATTTAAATAGTACTGAATTAAAACCTCAAATAAAGTATTTGCACCTCATTTGGGCCAGACTATCTAGGTGTCTGACCATGTAACACCTGACCTTTTACAAGTGGTAAGAATGGACATGGTCCCAAAGTAGAAACTAGAGAAGCATGACTTATTCTGTAGTATTCTTGGGCTTGCTAAGGTGTATGGTATGAGGCTCAGAGTCAGTATGCTAGGCTCCACCAAAAAAAGATTTTAGCTAAAATTCATGCTTTGAAGTATTGTTATATTCAGTTAAAAAGCAACTCATACTTGCTTTGCCATGAGATGCTATTTGATAAGGCAAGTATGCCTGCCAGAGGTCACCTCTCAGCCTAAATATATCGTTCCCACAAAACATTTACAATTCCATCTCTAAAACAATGAGTTTTTCCCTCACAAGAGTCTTGATTTATCTTTAAAAATAATTGCCCTGTGCTTCTAAGTGCTCGATGACAAATGAGGTTGAATCGCAGATCGGTATTCCTTGCTAAGTTGGATGTGTTTTGTCAGAGTTTTCTGTGGAATGTCTTACATTACTGTTTAAGGAAATTTAAGAAGGCAACTCCTATTATTTTTAGAGACATAGCAGGGATTTCTTTGAGGAAACTTTCATACATATTGACATTAAAGTTTCAGTAACTTTGAAAGTAGAGGACAAAAACTGCTCAGAAGAGGCAACAAAAGCTGAATAAGAAAAAAGTCTACAGGTCTAATGTATAGCAGGAAGACTCGAGTTAATGAGACTGTATTGTATACCGGAAATTTTCTGAGACTAGTTTTTGGTGCTCTTAGCAAATAGACACAAAAGATAACTCTATGAGGGAGTATAACTGTTATTGTAATTGCCTGACTATAGTAATCATTTCACCATGTTTATGTATATCAAGCAGCATGTCATATACCTTAAATTTACACAATAAAAGACATGTTTTAGGGAGGTTGCAAGTTTCATGAAGTAGAATTTATTATCTTAATAATCAGAAAAAAATTAAAAACATTTGGACCTACTACCCTGATAAAGGCATAAGAAGTGCTACCCACTTTTATTGAGGGGAATGGGCGCCTTCAGAACATCCTAGATGGCATTTTGGCAGTACCTAGCAAAAACTTGAGAGATCTTTAGAATCTTCTGCTCAGAGAGGCTCCCGGATCCTTATATAAATTTATCCTAAAGAAACAATTAAAATGTGCAATAATTTTTGCTACAAGGAGTTTCATTACAGTATGCCTTACATTATTGAAAACTACAAATGATTTACTTTTCCTGTGGTAGAGATGGGCCAAATAAATTCTGATATAATGCCTATGATACACATAATGAAACTCTACTCTTTATGAAGATGATGAGATTGGCATAGAAAGATGTTCATACAATATTAATAAAAGCATACTACAAACCATTGTGAATCAATACAATATTTAGAAAGATATACAATTCTTTAAAGTGAGCTAGATTTTATTTTGCTTTCACTGGTTCTTCCCTTGATGACTTTCCCTTTTTCAGGGTCCAGTCCAGGATACTGCGTTTAATTGACATGTTAATTAAACTATCCCAGGCTCCTCCAATCTGGGATAGTTTCTTTTTCTTCCAGCTTTTCATGACCTTAATATTTTCGTAGAGCAGCAGCAATATGTTTTTTAGATTTTATCCCTATTGGGAGTTGCCTGATGTTTTTCTCACTATTACGTAGCTGGCATGGCTTTGGGGAAACAGCATTCTAGAGCTAAAGTGTCGTTCTTATCTTGTTGTACTGGGACATAAATGAGAGAAACAGGACTTGCTGCTGCTGATCTTAACCATGACTGCTTGGTTGATGTGACGTCTTCCAGGTTTCTCAGACAGCCTGCCTGCAAAGCCTATATTCTTAGCTATTTCTCTGTAGCATGGAACTCCTTAGAAAGGTGTTCTGCATCTAGGTGTTCAGTAGAAAATGGGAAATAATAGAATTTTCTTCCGGGCCAAATTGTTCTGATGACAGGAGAGGCATGGGCTCACTGGCTGTGTAGTACTGCTTTCCTGAAAACATGGCCCTTGACTCATTCCTGACTCCTGTGAGGCTCCTTCTGTGCCCAATACTCCACTAGGTCATTCTCTGATAAAAGAATACTATGAAAATCTGCTTCTAAGATTATCACTTGGAAGCCTAAAAAGAGTAAGTTAAAGAGGTTCTAGAATTTGAGTACCTAAAAGATTTTTGTATACCACAAAGTGTTAATATCTTTAGTTTATAGATAACTACTATAAGTATTTAATCAAAAAATGGCCAAGGGGTATGTTCAGATAACTTATTGCAAAGGAAATCCAAATAATGTCATTTGAAGATTTGAAATTATGCCTAGTTTTTCTGTGAATCAAAATTATAATGTAATAAGATTTAAAAATTATTAGTAAAGACCAGAATGTTTGAAGGCAAACTATGTGGACAATAGTTTGAGAGAACAGTTACTTCTCATTATTTATGGAAAAGTTAATGAGTAAAACCACTACTGAGATCAATTAGACATTACATCTCACAAAAAGAAATGCGATTATTGTACCCCAAAATTCCATTTCTATATTAGGTCTTCAATATATCTCACATGTATATACTTAATAGTATAGATATGCCAGCATATGGATAAAATAATTTATATACAGGAATATTTTTTGTAGTAAGAGATTA
Source organism: Galagoides demidoff (assembly GCA_963574575.1). Classification (NCBI taxonomy): domain Eukaryota; kingdom Metazoa; phylum Chordata; class Mammalia; order Primates; family Galagidae; genus Galagoides; species Galagoides demidoff. Next base: position 50,156 of record CAUYQV010026294.1, on the reverse strand, counting down.
GTTAAATACATTTTTCCATAGCACATAATGAATAGCTAAGCAGCTTTAGGTGGACCAGTAAGGAAAAACCTCCAGGATATTTTGCAAAGTTAAAATAAAAACAAAATCAAAGCACTGAATGGCATGTCAGGTATGGTGGTGTCTGAATGGAGTTAAGATTACTACCTGGGCATTTGGGGCTCCTCACGCCTCTGAATTAAAAGGGAAGGAAGAGTGAACTATGCTGGCTGTGGTTACTCATCCTATCCAGGGGAAATTGAACTGCTACTTGCCAGTGTTGGTAAGGAAGAGGATATCTGTGATGCAGGAGTTTCCGTAGGGTGTCTCTTATCATTACCATGTCCCGTGATTAAGGTCAATGGAAAACTTATATAAAGGGTGTCCCAAAGATGCCCATAAAGTCACTATACATAAGGGAAGTGGGAAATTGTAGTTAAATGTACCTGTAATTACAAAATATTCAACATAAAATGTGACAAAGAGGTCAACATGCAGAGACTATTTTGTTTTAAATATATATATATACACACACACACGCGCATGCGTATATATGTAGTAGAAAGATAGATAGATAAATGCTTCTCTTTCTTATTTCCTTATTATGAAATATTATTGACTCTCCTGGGTCTCCACCTTGCTGATTGCATATCTCAGTACTTGTCAGCCTCTGTAATCATATGAGCCAATTCCTTACAGTAAATCACTTTCACATGTGCATGTGTGTGTGTGTGTTTGTATGTATGTGTGCATATATCCTACTGGTGTTAGTGTATATGTATATAGGTACACACATACTACATATGCATTTTATAGATGATATATAATGCTAGGTCCTGAGATATGTAATCAGCATATAGAGACTCAAGAGGGCCAATAACATATGTAATACAGAAATAGCATATATATATATATAATATATAGTACCATATATAGTTTTGTGTGTGTTTATATGTGCATGTGTGTGTGTGTGTGTGTATATATATATGTGCGTGTGTGTGTGTGTGTATGGTATTTTTGGCTGAAAAACACTAAATAGTAATAAATTTTGTACCAAAGTGACAAAGATAATGCCTTTCTCTCAATGGTTCAATTTTTTCTCTATAAAATGAGGGACTTAACCTTCAATAATGACATGTCTCCTTTTGGCTGTAGTCTTCTATGTAATAGAGTCATTATCTGTAGATATTTCCTCAATATCCCTTCTCAGCTCAAGTTCTATATTTTTTCTCTGATTACTGGTTATTTTCTCTAAAATTTTAGTATGTTATATGCTTACTATGTCCCAAATTAACCATGTCTTTTAAGAAAGCCATTTCCTCTCTTTTGTTATTTTCTAAGACACCAAGTTCTTATTGCAGGTTAGACCAAATCTGATTGTCTCTTCTCTCTGGGCAAGGCAATACTTTGATTATGTATGAGGGCAATCAAATAAACATTGAATAATGCCAAGAGAAGAAGCATATCAAAGAGTTTTGCTCTCTTTCAATTCCTTAGAAAGTCCAATTCCAATTAACAGAACTGCACAGAATTCTTCAGTTGTCTAAACAGTTATAGAGCTGACTTCCATCTTCAGACAATAGGAGTACATGACTGAGGGTTGCTGTAGCCTTGCAGGCAGGTCTCCGTGTGCAACATTAATCTGCAATTGTGCAGAGAAGAAAACCTTTCCAGCCTTTTTACTATTTTATTCTGAAAAAACGATAGACCCATAGAGATATAAAATAGTAATCTTCTCTTCTTTTGGAATATCTGGCTTATGAACAGTTGATAAGACTTTATCTTAACTGTAAATCACTTGTGTTTCCTATGAGAATGATTGCTTTATATGTGGAGGATTTCTAGAAACTCTATAACGTGTTCCCAATCTTCAGATTTGTCTTTTGTTTATCCACTTCCTCATTCTGATGCCAAATACATCATGAAGGAATGTCTATTTTGAGATGAATCTACTTTATAGATTCCCTACTTCTCTATTGCCACCTCTATATGCTGGGCCCTCAGAACATCCTACCTTGATTTCTGCAACAAATGTTCAAAAATATCCTTCAATACTGATTCACACATTCTCTGCACCTATTATTCCATGACTAATTTGCTCTAAATCTTGCTCTTTTTATCTGTCATGCCTTTGATGAAAAATCCTATGGCGATTTTGATGAGGTTGAACGTCATATAAGTTTTAAGGAATGTTTACAGTCAGTTCCACTATACACACCCTGTCAATATCTCACTACTCCATCTTATCAACTACCTAACCTTGCTAATTTTACTTCTCAAATATGTCTTCTCTCAGTGCAATTTACTCTCTGCAGGATAGACTTTATTTAGCTAGATAGATACATAGAAAGATAAGGATATAAATATATATCCTTATGTATATATAAATAATTATACATATTTATAACCTCATAAATACATAATTTCATAAGTTAAAACCATCTACATTCAGGTAGACAAGGATCTAAAATCTCTTTATGCCTCCTCCTGAGCTATATAAAACTCGAAAAGAGACTTAATCTCTCCAAATCTCAAATATCTAACCCTGCTGAATTATTTTGGGGATTAAATGGTATAAAACATTTAGGTTGTCTAACATATTTGCTGATATATAGTACTTAATATATTAGTATGCGTTTCTTAAAATTCGAATTTGTTTCTTTTCTCTATTTCCATGCTGCAATAGTCTGCATCCAATCGGAAGATAGAAACCACACAACAGGTTACACAATGAAGTTAATATAAAAAATCATTTACTATGGTAAGAGACACTGATATAAGGAAACTACATATTGTAGCCTCGGGCAGAAAGAGAGTACTCAAGGAAGCACAAACTTGGGAGGGGGTTGAGACTTTGTTGGAGAAGGTATCGTTGACTCCACTGGGCAGCAGAGGTGTTTACCGTTTTGGCCAGCCCTGAGCTGGTCAGTAGTTTCTGGGCAAGTAGGACGGGTTAGGCAGGTCAGCAGGTGGTCAGGCACTTGTAGCATAGTTGTGCAGCCAAAGTAGGAAGGCCGATAGCTCATGCAGGCTTATTTAAGGGTAAGAGACTGAAAGACTGCATGGTGTGTGGCCTTCCAGATCACAGGTGGCTGTGGGAAGCCTACAAAGAGGAGTGTCGGTGTTTGTGTAGCAGGAGGCCTTTAGTGCAAAGGCTGCATGTGTGTAGGATACTGGTTTCCATGGCTAGAGCACTGAGGAAAAGTTTTTGCCAAGGCCTAGGAGGAATCAGTTTGAAGGCTAGTTGGTGGGACAAGCTCCACCAGATGTCTGCACACCCTTACAAGTGATCCTTGTCCTGTGCAGGAAATGTCAAAAAGCCTCTTCCTACGGCAATGTCTCTCCAGCGCCCTCTACTGAGAAAGCTGAGGAAATGACTGGCTTCTCCTAGAGAGAATGGGGGGTTCCAAGTAATTCACCAGGAATAAGCAAGTGTTGCTTTACTTTGTAATAGCCCAGTCAGTGTTTGAATACAGACCCAAGTTTTATTAATGGAATCATATGCTAAATATATTTGGCGTCATTTTGTGTGTTCGTTTATTCCAGAGCAGAGAGAAGCTACACTTTACAGGAGCTGACATTAAGAACGCATTTGAAACATTTCAGATGGTCTTTTTGTGAGTGCTAAGAACTTTTAAACTCTTTTAATCTCTACTCACAAAAATACTGTTCCTTACTTGTCAATAAGCAAGCATGCACCCATGGAAGGCCAAAACACTTTAGCATTGCCCCATGAGCTCAGATATCTATTTCCTTAAGTCAGGTGATCTTATTGTTTTTAAGCTTTGGAGAGCATTTATGGTCATTTTTTTTTTCTTATCTTGGTTCTAATTTTTCTTTTGTTTGACTGTCTGAGAAAAGTATCTTATAGATTTGAACATATCCACTGCTCATTAAATCATCCCCAGCCTGAAGCCTATGAGTTTTAATCTTTTTCCTTTCCTTTTTTTTTTTTTTTTTTTGCAGTTTTTTTGCTGGGGCTGGGTTTGAACCTGCCAACTCTGGCAAATGGGGCCGGTACCCTACTCCTTTGAGCCACAGCTGCCGCCCTGTTTTTCCTTTTAAAGAGTGTACGAAAAGCTTATTGCCTTCTGTTAGGAGATATTAGAATCTTTTCATTATTTACTGAAATAAGTTATCCTGTGCCTTGGTGTCCATAACTCAGAATCATATTCTGTACAATTTTGTTCTCATTAGCCCAGTAGGTGCAATAACGTCTTACCTCTTTTACTGTGGAGGATGCACTTGGTCCCTGTGAAGCAGAATAATGGGTTTGAATCCTGGAGCTGTCCTAGGCTAATTGTGCTGTTTTATGTAAGCTGAGGGACAATTATTGCATGTGAAAATGCTTTGCATGAATTGTAAAATTAAATTACAAAAATTCTACACAGAGTTACTGGATGGTTCTACTGAAGGTGGCAATGATGATTCTGAAGGCCAGGCTATTTGTGGATACAGTGGGCAAGCCCCCTTTGGGTCAACATTTTCTAGGAATGTCCACATTAAACTTAGACTTTCTGGTTCCCAGGAAGAATAGCTCAGACATTCTCTTAGCAAATTTCCCTACTGTTTCCTTTTTTTGGTGCTATGTCATCCATGACATTATAGTGGGAACTACATGAAACAGAAGATAATATAATTTTAGAACAGCTGGTTTCTGGGTCAACTTTGGAGACTCATTTCTAGTAAGCTTCCAATTTAATAAGACAGGGTGAAATGTATTTATATTGATTTTAAAAGGACAGAGAAAAATGAATTGAGTTATAATTTAATAGATCCAAGAACTACCAAAGAGAGAACTTACAAGTAGTTTGTTTAAATTGATATTGACTCATACTGAAATAAAGAGATGTACATGTATTTGTGAATGCTCCATTTTCATGTTGACCAAAAGGTTATCAACTTTCCATCTTCAAAATGGATTTCATAGTAGATTTTTCATGTGTGACAATATATAAAGCGAATAACGCTATGTTTTGTGAACTAACGCCTGTGTATCACCTATGAGCTTGGTATTTTTAAATCACTGTAAATATTATGCCCAGTTTCTAGATGAGGACAACTTAGTGAAGGTTTGTACTTTGGGCACAATTACAAAGTCTACACCCAGATCTATCTTTAGCCGTGCTTCTTTCACGTTACTCATCTTTATTTTATTTTTTTAAATTTCGGATTAATTGGAGGGTATAAATGATTTGGTTACATTGTTTGCATTTCTAAAGTAAAATTCAAGTTGTAGTTGAGCCCTTCATCCAGGGGGTGTGCTGCATACCCTTATATTGTGCACATTAGGTAAGAGCTTACCAACCCACCTCCCTTCTCCCCTTTCCCCTTTTCTTCCTTCTTTCTCCTCCTACTTGTTTTTTTCTCTCATGTAGGTCTGTAGTTGTTTTTCTATTGGCTTCATGTTAGTATTGAGTATATTGGATAATTGCTTTTCCATTCTTGTGATACTTTACTAAGAAGGATGTGCTTCAGTTCCAACCATGTAAATACAAACATGTAAAGTCTCCATATTCTTATGGCTGAATAATAACTATTCCATGGTAGACACATACAGTAGTCATTCATGTGTTGATGTGCACTTGAGTTGCTTCCACCTTTTGGCAATTGTGAATTGAGCTGCCATAAACATTGTAGTGCAAATGTCTTTGTGGTAAATTTTTTTTTTCTGGATGAATACTTATTAATGGGATTGAAGGATCAAATGGAAGGTTGACTTTTAGTGCTCTGAGGATTCTCCATACTTCTTTTCATAGCACTTGTATTAGTTTGCAATCCTATCAGCAGTGTAGAAATGTTCCCTTCTCTCCACATCCATGCCAGCACCTACAGACTTGTGACCTTGTTATGTGAGATAATCTCACTGGAGTTAGATATTTCAAAGTAGTTTTGATTTGCATTTTTCTGATGATTAGGGATGATGAACATTTTTTTCATGTGTGTGTTGGCCGTTCGTCTGTCTTCTTTGGAGAAATTGCTGTTCATCTCTTGCTCACTTATAAATGGGATTGTTTGCTCTTTTCTTGTTGATTAATTAATTTGAGCTTTTTATAGATTATAGTTATCAGTCCTTTGTCAGACTCATAGCATGCAAATATCTTCTCCCCTTCTGAAGGTTGTATATTTGCTTTAATTGTTGTACCCTTGGCTGTGCAAAAGCTTTAGCTTGATCATGTCCCATCACATGACACATCTTTCAATATAAGAAATAGTGATTATAATTACAAACAATATGGGTAGAAATAATATGTTTTAGGTGAGAAAAAAATTGTCCTTCCTAAAGGCAGTAATTATAGGACAGTAATCCCCAACTCCAATGATTCTTTTTACAGAACCCTTAATTCATGGAATTCCAATGTTGATTTAAATTATTTTTATAACAATATAAATGCACAAAGGCAAAACTAGGTATAAATTCCTTATGTTTAATGTTCTCATACCACTTAAAACCAAATGTAAACATTAATTTTAGAAATTACAACTAACAAATTTATAACCCAGTAATATCTAATTTACAAACACAAGATAATGTGCTAAATTACATTTTGTTAAAATCAGATTGCTCTTTACGATAGGAATATGATATTGACTTCTAAGGCTCATTTTTTTTTTTTTTTACAATTAAGGTACTTATGTGTTTTGTATTGACTCAGTTCTCTCACCCTTTTATTTGGAGTTTTGTGAGACTGTGAGACTTTCGTGTAGTCTCCTAGTCCATTTTGTGCTATCATAGCAGAATACCACAGACTGGATCATTTATAGTGAACATAAATATATTGGCTCACAGTTGTGGAGGTTGGGAAGTTCAACATCAAGATGTTGGCACTAACAAGCGCCTTCTTTCTGCATCTCACATGGCCAACAATAAGAGGGTGAGAGATCAAGAGCAGGAGCCAGATAGTATGAGAGAAAGAGATTAAAATTATTTCGTTCCTACTTTGGAAGATTTGGTGCCATTATTCTATCCCACCACAATAGTTATATTTGTTACATTGTTTCTAATATGTTTATGTTACAGTATTTTTATAGTAATTGTTGGTGATTTAATAGAAAATTTAAAGAATAAGACTTTATTCTTATTTTATCAAATATGCTAATACTTATTTCTTAAATTGTTTTTCTTGGATTTAATAATGCCTTGTATACTTGATTTCTTCTTAATCTATTTTCTTATCACTAAATTGTCCTAATATCTCCAAAAGGATATTATTTGCTATATGATTATGTAAGTAATCAATTAGTTCAATTTGCTTTTTCAAAAGACATTTCTTTTGGAGCACCCCCATCTTTCTACCTCAATCTGGATGAGCTGTCTGCTGGCCTCTGCCATGGATCCAACATGGCATTCTTTCTCCCTAGGTTTGGTAAGGGACATCCTTTAGTAGCTTTCTGAGGAAGGACATGGGGCACTTTACTGATCAAAAAATGTCTTAATCCTAATCTCATACCAATTGATAATTACCTGGATTTAATTCTAGATTGAACACAGAGTGTTTTTTTTAATTTGAATGCATTTAAAAAATATATATTTCTAGTGTTTACATTTGCTGTTGAGATATTGTTATAGCTCTGTAAGAAATGTCTTAATTCCTTGCCTTGATCCTCCATTGGTCCAATACTTTGTATAAATTTTTATTCTTTTGTCACTCTCTAAAATGTTTTAATATTCTCGTACTTTTTCCATGTATTGTCTTTATTTTGGTATTTTCGTTTTTCTTTCAGGTGGTTTTAAATTTTTCTGACATTTGAATGTTTTCATTTTTTCCCACTCTTTTACCTCTTAAAATCTTTACACAGTTTTGTTGACCCTCTTTTAAATAAACATGGTTCTTATTACATGCGGTTTCTTACATTATTTGCCTTAGAATGTTAATTGTACCTTTGTTGAAGCTTATATTCTGTTTTGAACTATTTTTATTTATTGGTTTAAACATCTTTGATGCTGAAAATGACAGGTGTCCTCAAATGACAGGTGTCCTCGGTGGTTTGTTCATAATTAAGAGAGAAACACTAATAAATGATTGAATGCTCCATGTCTGATGAGAATTTGACAAGTTGTGGGCGCCACCACAGGTCAGGGTTTCTCAATATCAGTTTCCTCAATATTGGGGAATTCTCAATATTGGCAATCTTGATTGTCAGCAACATTGACATTGCGGGTGGATAATTCTTTGTTGTCCGTCCTATGCATTGTAAGAGGTTTGACAGCATTCTTGGCCTCTATCCACTAGATGCCAGCAGCATCCCTCCCAAGTGTGACAACAGAAAATATCTCCTGACATGGCTAAATGTTTCCTGGGGATAACATTGCTGCAGCTGAGAATCAGTGCACTACATGATCAAGTGGAGACCTAGTCATTTTGACCACCTGGCCATTTTTTTTTTTTTTTTTTTTTTTGCGGGGGGAGGGTGATAGCTGAGCTTTTGTAGCTATCTTACTCAGGATTCTTCATAAAATCAGAACCAATAGTGTGTGTGTATGTCAGGGGGTGGGAGGAAGGAATTGGATTACATGATTGTGGAGGGTGACAAGTCCAAATCTGCAGGTGAGCCAGGAGTCTGAAGACAAAGAGTTCATAGTGTAGTTCAACTCCAAAGGCAGTCTGCTGGTAGAATCCCCTCTTTTTCAAAATAGGGCATATTTTCTTATTACAGTCTTCAGCTGATTCGATGAGTCCCATCCACATTATGAAGGGAAACCTGCTTTCTTATTCAAAGTCTACTGATTTAAATGTTAATCTAATCCAAAGAAAACCTTCACAGAAACATCTAAAATAGTGTTTGACCAAATATCTGGTACTGTGACATAGCCAAAATGGCGCCTAAAATTAATCACTATAGATTTTTCTTTTTTTGGCATTTCATTATTTATTTAGATGTTTAAACTCTCACACTAAGTTTTTAGAAGCTGGTGAACACTGACAAATCATTTCTCCCACAGAACTATAACCCCCCACTCCCAGACAGTATACAAATATGGTTGAACTAACCTTAATACACATCACCATTTTATCAATTACATAATAAAACAAATTATCAAGTATCCAAATGTTAAGTTATACAGCTCAAAAGGCATATATAAAATATTTATTAGATGTCTGCTCAATTCATTAGCAGAAACTCACTCTTTTTTTTTTTTTTGCAAGAGGTTGGAAAGAAAAGGAAAAAAAATCACACTTTGAACAAAAATCAGAACAACTTCTGATAAGTATGGGGAAAAATTATAAGAATTTCAGAAATTTTATGATTAAGAATTATTTTAACTACAATTAACAAAGCATCTCTACTTTTAAAAAATATTTACTAAATTAAAGAGCATATTTCTACATGTCCTGCATAAGACAAAGGCAACCTTTTGCTAAAAAATACTTGATAGCTCCCTCCCATTCTTTTTTCAGACCCTCCCTATTAAGCTGTACCTCAGAGTGCAAATGTTAAATTAACTGTAAGGCCTTTTTTTTTTTTTTTTTGTCTGAAGACAGTAAAGACATGTGCTTCAGTATAATATAGATTTTCAAAATGGAGGTTTTTTATAACAGCACAAAATGAGATTTATAGAAACATTAAATAATCACTCTAAGACTTGGTTAAAACCCAAAAGAAAAAAAAATCAATGGTATAAATGTGGGAGATGTAAACATAAAGTGAGCAGCCGAGTAGCCCACGGGCCTTCTTTCGCTGTCTGAAATGACTGGATAAACCACATAAGGTCTAGAGTGTTCATAGTTCCTGGGATTTTGGTTCTGTACAATACTAAAAATATACAAGTATTGTGCTGGGCATTTTGACACCTAATCTTTCTAAATTTCTTACATAGTAATAAGATTCTGGCATGGGAATAGATTTAAATAAGACATAACTCAGTAATACTGCATGATTTCAGGAAAAGTCAATTGGTACAAATGATAAGCACATTTAAATGCTGAACAGCATGAATCTTTTGCTTTAAAAAGGTTGACTGTAACCCAAACATGGAGGTTGCAATTCTGCTAAGCTTATGGCCTGGTAAAACTGCTTTACAATACTCCTATGGAAGCTTCATTAATCCAGCCAACGTGTTGGCTAATACACGTACATATGACAAATTGGGTCCTGTATCAAGTTTTACTTCCAAGCCAACAGCATCAGGCACCCCAGTTTTATTGAATGCAACAGTTGTTTCTGTGACCATTGGAGTCTTTGAAGTGCAGCTGCATCTTACAATGATACTTCTCCAAATACTAAAGTTGCTTGCTGTTAAAAGCTCCCTGCTGCTTTTGTCTTATGCATTGTATGCATCTTCATATTTCATTCCATCTTCAATTAAAGTGAGGCCAAGGCTGGCGCTCTCCAGCACAATGAACGGCAATACAACAGCCAGGTTCTTCATGAAACTTGATTTTTACAAGACTTAACCAGTCATCAGCAATCTGTTTAGATGGTGGTGCACCATCATCAAAAGGGCAGTCAAGAACATGGATGCCTTCTTTCTCCACAGAGTAGTGTCATAAGTTGCTTCACACACTCTTACTATTGTGGTAACTCCATACTTCTTAAGTTCCACTATAAATTTGTTTAAGGTCACATTGGTTGGATTGTGTGTAATAAGAAATCTCATGTTCTTGTAGGTGACTTCTGCAGGAGCTGGGCAGTTCATTCCGGCCATGTTAATTTTGTTAAAAAACACTCAAAAGGGTTATGAAAGAATTTAAAAAATTGGATACAGAAAGGATTCAAAGAAACTGCAGTCTACTTCACTATATTCCACTTGAAGTTCTCAGTGCTTTGAGGATGAGGTTGGAAGTAATGATACCACAAATGAAATGAGCCTCCTAATAAGCAGCAGCAATTCTTCAATCCAGTGATACCGAGGCAACAGAAAGGAAGTGCACTGAGGTTTACCCTATCCGGGTCAGAACTCCTGTAAAATGCTCTGCACATCTCAAGTCAACAGTTCTGTGTCCAGGTTAACCACTCTTAGGTGGGCTTCTTGGTGAAGGAGTAATGAATTTCTACAGTTCACTTGTCTGCGTAGAGGTCGTGCTGTGCCTGGCAGTAATCTCCACTGCCCTTCAGAAACTCCATAAATGTGTGACCAAGAATAGCACAGAACTGAGGAATATGTTTACTCATTGTCATTGAAGACTGTGGCCTAATCTTACTGCTGGTCCTGAGGCAGCAGTGGTGGCAGCTGCAGGCAGGAGGTGGTGGTCATGGTGGGGTGGCAGCGGGGGCACCAGACCCATTATAGTAGATTTTTAGATTTTTCAAAGAGAAATTCTGCAATCTTCTCCCAGGGGTGGGAAGTTTCCTTTTTCTATATGGCATATATATGTCTTCCTTCCTCTTCATTGTGCCTCATGTGCCTCTGTCTGGAACTTGGGTTTCCTATGTCCTGAGAATGAACCTTTCATTTCTCTCAAGGGTAGAGAATTAATAATCACTTGGATATTGAAGAGACCTGTTGTATAGTAGTATTTTTTTTTTTTTTTTGTAAAACAAAAATCCAGCAGTGACACCAAAACTCAGTTATAAGGTAATCCTCTCAATGATACAGAGTGGCTTCTGTTGAGTATTTACAAGTATTATAAAAATATCAATGTAAAGTTAATATTATCATTAGGTAACAAGCTTTTGAATGTATGTCTATGGCACTGATTTTAAGAATCCTACATTAAGAGATTTCTCCAAACTTTATTGTGACTTCATTTTTAGAGATGAGGAAAGAAGAAATTGGCTATTAGTCTTCCTTTGGAAATATTGCTATAGATTTTCTTCTGTTTTCTTCATGAAAAGGACTAAAAGTCATAATGCTTAAGTTTTGGATGTTATTGCAGATATATTTTGAAAGTAAAATATGTTGGAGATAATTTTATCTGGGTCAGGCATAACTGTCCAGAAGCACGTTTGTCGTTAGGTCGGTGACCCTTGTAGTCATTAGTTTCTTAACTCCTCTGGGGGGTTTGAAGACAAGTTTTTTTTGATCCATGTGAAAAATGTAATGGGTGGTATATTAAACAAGGCTGAGCTTTGCTTTCATACATATCTTTCCTTAACAAGTGATATTTGTAAACCATGCTTACCTTTATTGACTTGACCTGACAAATAATATCGAGCTATTAAAAATAAAGGACCAGTTGCATTTTTTTAATTGTTCAAAAAGCCACAAACTTTGCATCTGTGTGATAATCCTCATGCATCCTCAGAGGAGCACTGGGCATAGACACGTGAAATTAGAAGGCATGGAAATTTCCATAAAATATTTATTTTTTAAATACAGTCAATCCTACACAAACTCAAATAATTGAGGAGGCAATATTCCCAACTCATATTATGAGACCAATTTAGTCTAAGACCAAAACCAGATAAAGATATTATAAGAAAAGAATATCATGCACCAGTATATCTCATGGAAAGAGATGTAAAAATCCTAAAACAAGGTCTAAAAAAATTGAATTCAACAGTTTTTGTGAAGGACAATGCATTAAGTGGGCATATCCCAGGAATGAAAAGGTGATGTAACATTCAAAACAAAATCAAAGTGATTCATCATATTAACAGGTTAAAGGGTAAAACCTGTATGATCATTTCAAAAGATGTTGAAAAGTCATTTGAGAAAAATCCAACATCCATTTATAGTGAAGTTTAAGCAAAAAGTATAAAGGAATATTCTCAACTTCATAAAGACATTTGGGAAAAACCTAGAGCAAATTATCCTCAGTGGTGAAAGTCTAAATGCCTTCCCAGCATTCAGGAAATAGGCAACGATATCTATCTATTCTCACCATTTCTGGTCAGCATTCTATAGGAAATTGAAGGCATATTGATTAGAAAGAAATAAAATTGTCTTTCTTTGCAAATGACATGATCTATGTAGAAAATTTTATAGAATCTACTAAAAAGCTATTAGAACTAATAAGTAAATTTAGCAAAGTTGTAAGATATGAGGTTAATATCCAAATTATATTTTTATCTACTAGCAGAAAATGATGGAAATAAAATTTTAAACTACAATTTCATCAAAAAGTATGAAATACTTATTTCATATGAGAGAAATTAAAAATTAACTAAATAGCAATATTTTCCTTGTCCATGCATTGAAATACAATATTGTTAAAATGTTGGTTTTTTTCCAAATTAATCACAAGATTCAACATAATCCTCATCAAAATTCTCATAGAAATTAACAAGGAAATTCATATTGAAATGCAAAAGCTTGAAATCACTGAAAAATTTTTGATAAAAGAAGAGCAAAATTGGAGGATTTGAACTACTTGACTTTGGTACTTATTAGAAACTACAGTAATCAAGATTGTGTGGCATGGGTGTCAAAACAGCCAAATATGAGATTATATATATTATATCAGTGGCAAAGAACTAAGAATTGAAAAAATAAACACAACCATACACGGCCAATTGATTTTTTTTTATTTTAACAGAGATTGCAGTCAATTCAGTGGGAGAAGGATAATTTTTCATTAAATTGAGGAAGACTTGAATATGCTGTGCAAAACAAAACAAAATGAAAAACCCCATGTCAAATCAAATAGAACAAAAAGCAACTCCCCCCAAGCACTTCATTCCAAATATTATACTATGTATAAAAATTAGCTCAAAGTGGACCATAAACCTAAATTAAAAACATAAAATTATAAACAAGAAAAGCACAATAGATAGGTGGGGATTGAAAAAGATTGTAGGTTGGGCATGGTGGCTCTTGCCTGGGCAACAGAGTCAGATTCTGTTTAAGAAAAAAGAAAAGAGGAAAGAAAAGATATGAAAGAAAGGAAAAGAAACAAAAAGAGAAATTCCATAGATATGACACCAAATGCATAAACTATAGGAGAAAAAAATTAATAAATTTGGTTTCATCAGAATTAAAAATATCTACTCTTTGTAATATATTTTTAACAGAATATAAAAGTAAGTCACAGAAAAAATATTTAAAAATCACATATCTTATGGAGAACTTATAACTGGAATATAAAATGACCCTCAAAATTCAGTAACAAGAAAATAATCAAAACAATTTAAAAAAGTAGCCATAATATTTGACTGCTTGACTAAAAGAGATTACAGTTGGCCAAATAAGAATTAGATGAAAAACTACAAATGTTAGACATTAGAGAAGTAAAAATTAAAGTCACAATAAATATCTAAAATTAGAAAGAATGATACATCAATCAAAAATATTTATATAGCAATATGAAGTGTTAGTAAGAATATGAAGTAACTTGAATTCTCATAACTTGATAGTAGGAATGTGAATTGGCACAACCGTTTTTGAAAATAGCTCCACAATTTCTTAAAAAGACAAACTTATACCTATTAGATGGCCCAGCCATTATTCTCTTAGATATTAATTCAAGATAAAAAAAACACATGTTCATAGAAACAATTGTATATTATACCAACTTTGTTTCTAGGAAAAATATGAAAACAACACAAATAATTGTGTTATAGGTTAATGGCTAAACAAATTATGGTATGTTCTCAGAAAGGAATACTCAACAACAACAAAAGGAATGAACAACTGATTCATACAACATCGTGACTGCATGGAATGAATCTCAAAATAGTCATGATGAGTGGAAGAAACCAGAAAAACAGTGGGTTTATAATGTAGGATATAGAAAATTCTAGAATATGTAAATTAATTTCTACTGTGAAATAGTACATCAGTTGTTGCCCGGGAATGGGAGGCAGTAGAGAAGATGAAAACAAACAGGAGAAAGAGATAATAAAGGAACACTAGTAAACATTTTGGGATAATAGGCATATTCATTTTCTTGATTATGATGGTAGCTTCATCGGTGTGTATACATGTGTCAAAACATCAAATGGTGTACTTGACCCATATGTTACACCTCCTACTCTCCACTATAAACTGTCAAGAATTCCAGATCAAGCTTAAACATAGTGTAAAGTAGGAAATGTGATTTTCACTGAGTTTAAAATTTACCCTTTAAAATGAACTACAATTTTAAATCAAAATTGCCATATTAAATTACCAATAATTATTAAATTTGTCTATTTTTATTTTTAGTCAAAAATGAGATTCCATAGCACATTACTTTTGACTGTGACTGGAGAAACATAGAACTGTCTGATGTTTATATTGTGCATAGTTCAGGCAGCTCAAGAAACTGGACATGAACATAGTAATGAATGTATATCTTTGTGTATATATTGTTTCCTTTATTAAGAAAAGTGCAACAGAGATAATTTCAACGTAGAACCCTAGTAGTATTAATTTTACTGACAAAAACGTCAGTTAATTTAGCATTTGTTATGGAGTTAAAATTGGAAATATTATTTATAGTCAGTATTTTATGTAAAATTCCTTGAATATATCATGGAAGTTTTATAGCTATGAATTTCTCCATTACTTCTCTGTATGTACAAATTCTTATCTCAGTTACCAGCATAAATCCTTATTTAAATAAACATGTTATGTTAAATATCACACAACTTGACCTTTTAAAAAATTTTTTGCCAATATTCTTTATCAGCTAAAGATTTAAAAAGAGGAAGATTCTCAAGAAGTACTAAGGCAACTGCAATAAAAATAGCCAGTGTTGTGGCGGGCGCCTGTTGTCCCAGCTACTTGGGAGACTGAGGCAAGAGAATCACTTAAGCCCTAGAGTCAGAGGTTGCTGTGAGCTGTCATGTCATAGTACTCTATGGAGGGTGACAGAGTGAGACTCTGTCTCAAAAAAAAAAAAAAAAAAAAAGAAGTACTGATTCAATCACTGCTATGAAGCAGGCAAACCAAGAGCTATGCGGTCCTCTTGGCAGTAATTCCCTGGTCTTAATGCACCCTACTATGGTGTTTTATTGTTTTCATTACTAGAAAGAATCCAGAGGCATTGATCTATAATACTGGGAAAGGGATGGGATATATAAAAGGTTTCCCAGAATTATTTGATTAACTCATGCATATAGAAATGCTAGTGAATCCAGGGAAGGACCATGTATCCAATTGTTTTTAACTATAATCCATAAGTTATCATTTGAATTTTTGCTTTTTACATATAATATCTGAGATTTGTTCATCAGGGGACAGTGAAGCTGTTGTAACAATCCATGCTGAGGCCATTCTGTGAGGTGGCTGAAGAATGTTCTAAGAAATATCAGGGCTGTGTAATGAAATGATCTTCAAGGAGGACTCCAAATACTTCTCTTGCGTCAAGTCTCCTAGTAGTCTTTCCATAGTTGATTGATTCTTGAGGTTCCTTCCTCCAACTAAAGTATCCCCAAAACAGCAACAACAACAAAATAGAGTAGTTTAAATTCACTTCTACTTGACTGCTCATAGGCAAACTGACATCCTCTGGCTTAACAGCCTATATTCTAGTTTAACAGTCTATATTTAGAGTAAACACCCTCTTAGAGATCGCTAACTTCATGTTTTCTAATACGCTGTATTAGACACTCTATAAAATAAAATTTCTTCTTCTTTTAAATTTCAGATTAATATTAGGGTACAAATGATTAGGTTACATTTTTTGTATCTGTTAGGTAAAGTTCAAGTTGTAATCAAACCCTTCACCAAGGGGGTGTGCTATATACCTTTACATTGTATCTATTAGGTGAGAGTTTGCCATTAAGAAAAATAAAAACCACCAAAAATGTCTATGCTAATAGCCACACTAAGCAGACTGTGAAGGTGAACTTCAACCTGGGGGGAAAGAATTTTCACTTACTTAATAGATAAGCAAAGTGGCACATTCTGATATTCAGGCATGCTTACCCTGAAAACCAGTCTGAAATGATACCTCCTTTTGAAGCCAGAGTTAGTCTAAAAATATCTTGTGAATATACATCTAGCTAAGAGGTTGGAAAGGCTCCAAGGAAAAGTAGCAGTATGTTCTAGAACCGGTAGGTTTAGAAGCATATGTTTGTCAGAGTTTCATATGATAAGTGTATTTTGTGTTTTCTTTTACCCAAAGATTTTTTGTATATATATGAAATTCACATACGTAATCCTACATATGTGTATATATACATAAAACATATATTTACATTTAAAATTTACACATATCTATATTTACACACATATTTTATCTTAAAACTAAAAAAAGAAAGTGAAATTATCCTCATATTTTAATTTTTGGTGTGAAAATACAAAGTAAAATACATAGATGTTTTAAAAACTAACTAAAGGAATGCAAGAAACACATGTCATTATTGAGCTCTTATTTGCTGTTGTTGCTACTGGAAAGATAATGCTTAGATAGGCAAAAAAAGAAAAATAAAAGAGGAGATAGCTTTCTACACTTAAATATGTGTTAAACCCACTAATACTCTTGGTTGATCACCTGTAAAGCATTAGTCTGAGGAACCTGTGACCTTCTGATTTCAAGATCATTCTTTTTTAAGCACCAAAGGAGACAAGAAAAGCTTCATCTTTCTCTGCACCCCTGAGCTGAGTTTTCTCTGGAAAACATGGTCTTCATGAAATTGTAAAATTTTAAAGAAATAGATAAGACTTTACTTCATATGGACAGACTTTCTAGAATTTTCTTTTAATTGATGCTTTTGTCTAAGATGCAAGCTGATGCTATTATTCTGGATATCCCTCTTTTTAATAATTCAGCAAATATTTCTGAAGTATCTACAAGGTAGAAAGGCTTATAGAGATACAAAGCAGATGAGACCATTCTAGGCCCCTCTGGCATTTCCCATAGTGCAGGAAACAATAATATTAATGACAACAAAAACAATAGCTAACATTTATTAAATGTTGACACTCTTGTCAGGCACTATTCTGTGTACTTTACATCTATTAATCCATTTAATCTATTGACTCTGTTTGAAATAATTTATCAGGCTCTTTACTGGAAGCATACTTTGACTTGAGTGGCTGCAGAAGATAAAATGATGGAAAAATGGCTGAAGAGGAAGAACTGAGACTTGGTGTCAGTAGTGGGACAGCAGGACAAGGAGGAGGACCAGAGATTTAAACACAGTGTCCACTTCACAACTTTGTCTGGAACTGTTCTGAGTGTAATAATAAATTAACACACTTCAGTGGACAAAATTAACCATCCCAAGTTTGCAGTAGCCATCCTGATAAATGTGGCTTCCCCAGGAGGACAGTGTAAGAGGAAAGTGTGGGAAAACCAGATGTGTGCAGCTGATTCACATCTTCTCCAAGTTTAATCTTCTTTCTGAGTCTAGCACAGTGTTCTGTGGTATGAATTATTTGTGATCAGGACCTTTAACCCTTATTGATCAGATGGGCTTGAGCAGTTTTCTAAAAAATGTCATAGTGGTTAGTCCTTTTCCCTTTCTAGAAGAGCCACATAATTTTTTTGGACCAGTACCAAATAAAAATGTAAGACCCCTTGTTTGAAATTTATTAAAATCTTTAAGATGACAATAGTAGAACTTTAAACTAAATGGCGGGCCCTGTGCAATTGCACCTGTCACATGCCCATGAAGCTGTACCTACCCATGTCCTTGGCCGGTTGCACACTTCACAGAGGTTCTGCATGTCTCAGTTTTATATGAAATATGTTCCAGGTGAAGAGCCAACATCAATACCCTCCTGGAACTATCTTCTGAGAACAGGTACCACATCAATCCTTGGTATTACTGACTACAGTAAACCTCTTTTAATTAAGTACATCACTTCTCTTCCAGTATTCTGACATACAAATTATATGAGAAGGTTTATCACTCTTGGGGCCTTAGCTTAATAGCATACTTCTCATGACAGGTAGAAATAGACCAACCCAATGAGCTGGATATAGAAGTGTAAGAATTGCTGATGGCTTGAAACCCTCCACTCCCTTAAATTTTGCTGATCACTCGGTTCCATTTTCAGAGGCAATGCAACTAGCTTCTGTTAGCTGTGAGTTACAGTTCTCCCTTCTTAATTTTGATGGCTGCTTGCCAGATGACCTCTGAAGTGGTGAAAAATTCCTGTTGACTTCAGAACTAATTTTAAAATAAAAGTGTACTTGGATTTTTAATCAGATTGGACATTGCGGAGTGACGTGAATGGCATATAAAGACTGCATATCAAAAATCCCCTTCTAGGGGCACACACTGCGTCTCATTTATTTACAATAGTTTCCTTCCTGAATCTTGTTTCCCATCAACTTTGTTTGAATCCGTCAGGGTACAAAATTATAACATTACCCAGTACCTAATTACAATTCAACGGCTTGAATTGGCACAGCGTCTTTAATCATTTAATCAGTATTCCTCTTGCTTCTCAACTAGGTTATGTACTTTTCAAGCATACTTGTTTTCTTTATATAATAGAATGTTAGGATTGAATTACTTTGGAGGTCATTTATTTCCTTTCCAGTGTAGACTTTGTTTTAAAAAAAAATGCTGTGATAAATTCTGGGTTACCAAGATGAGTAGATCCTGGCTCTTCTCACATCTCAAAGAGCTGGCAATCTGTTGAGCAAGCAAAACTAAAATGAAGCACAGAAATATGAGAAGGGTCTGCTCCAATATGAACTAAGTGCTATAGAAGTATATAAGGAAGTCTATCTATCTATCTATCTATTCTAGTCTAGTTCCCTACTAGAATATAATATATATATGAGAGACAGAGAGACAGGGAGGGAGAGGGAGAGAGAGAGGAAGGAAGAGACAAAGAGTCTAGTTCCTAGTAGAGAAGGCAGGGGAGGATGACAACAAATGAATAGCTCTTTTTGGAGGAATGAGAAGCCTTCATGGAGGAGGTGAGAGTTGAACCAGGTCTTTAAGTTTAAAGAGATTCTCTCGGGGCCAGCAGAGGGCAAGAAGGGACAAAGAAGAGAGTCTCCCTTTGTTATCCCATCCCTTAGTGCTGCTATTTCTCCAATGATGATGAGTATGTGAGATGACTTTGTTCTCATGCACAACTGAGTTCTCAGTTAACTGTGTTTTATTGAGTTGAGTAATTTTTTTTACATGGTATCATTTATTTCAAATATCTCAATGTTCTCCCAACTTTTAGCGTACACAGTAACTATATCCCAGCCCAATTTCCCTCTGTTTCATGGATGCTTGTTCATCTTCTTATATTCCTGATGGTGTAATTAGTGATCCATTTCCAGCCAAAAGTTTCCATGGATTTTGCCTGTGAGTTCATGCTGAGCAGGCTGTGGGGTGGCAAAAGGGGAGGGAGATTAGGGGTGGGTTCTTTGTCCTAGAATAAATTCTTGTGCAAGGCAAAAGAGCCCACTGGTCTCTGCCAGAATGTTTCCCGCTGCCAGAAAGATACTAAATATGTAAGCTCAGTGGTATAAATCAAGCAGATGAAGTTTTGGGGAAATGAGAGATTTTACATTTGTAATGTCAGCAAAGGAAAATGGGACCTATGAAGTTCCTACTTGGCATTAGTGTCACGTTTCCAGCAGATCTCAGTAATGTGACTAAGCCTATCTCCCAGGGAGATTTGGAGTTGTTCTAGCTATTTATTAGGTTTTACATCTTCGTGCTAAATTCTTTGAGCTGGCTGGTCCAGCAACAATACATGTAGAATTGGAACAGAGTGACCACGGGATGGGGGGATCAATGGGAATACTGTGGTAAAAGTGTTATGTCTGATGTTCAAAAATTCATTTAATTGAAGCATTTCAATTATTTATTAGTTATAAAACAGATGTTATGTTTTTGATAGATTTGAGAAGACCTGAGCTTAGATTTTACTTCCTGAAACAGTACTAGAACTGGAATCAGAAGATCCATGTTCAAATCTCAGCTCTGTCATAGTTACCTGTGTTTAAGCATGCTATGCACCCTCTCTAGACCTTAGGTTTTTGTTTTAAAGGATCTAATATGCCCAGTAAGTGCTATATAATGATAGAAGGATAGAATGAATATAATGATGAAACCTTTCATTTGATGGTACTTTACAGATTCTTTTTTCCTTTACTTCAACAATTTATTGAGCATTGATGTGGAATCCATAGGTGCTACAAGAGGAAGATTTTAATTCTGTGCAACACTAGGAAGGGAATGATCTGGGTGCTCAGAAACCAGGGATCTATTTATGTCTCTGTGCTACTTTGGACTAGTCATTCTCTTATTCATCCATTTATTTGCTAACTCATTTTGTAAGTCATTAAATGTGCTTTCTGTATATTATTTTGTTTTTTCGTTCCTCTATTTCAAATCTATAAAAGGGTAATGCCAGTAACTCAGTTATTTCATAAACTTAAGGGGAACAAAGGCATAGACCTCTCAAAAGGATATTCCTAATCCCATACAACAATAGCAAAGTCAATTAAAAAAAAATTGACTCTACCAGTGGGGTTCAGAGAGACTGAAAGACTACAAGATAAACGGAGAAGCCCACCTGCTAAATAAGGTAGGATGCCAGAAATTGACAACAGGCACCAACTATTCTATGGCTAACAGCCACTCTTGAGGCCCTAGAAAGAATTTCCTCTATCAGGTGAGGGAAAAGAATGGGCAGCTTTTCAGACTTGGACTGGAAGACAAGGCAGCTTAGCTCCAGTGTTCAGCCAAGCTCCTACCAAGTGGCACCAGCAACAGAGGCTGGAAGCAGCTTTAGTTACTGGGTGGGGTGGGGAGTTGGTACCCCTGCAGTGAAGTGGGAGGTACGAAAGAATGGCAGCTGGTTCTAAAATGTCTACTGAAAGCTGGAGAAAAACCTCACATGGGGGCTCATGTTCTGTTATTCAGCTGGAGGGGACTGAGCCTTGGAATAATAATATCATCAATTTTCTGCAGCCTGTTTCCACCCAGTCTTAACCTGTAACTTAAAGTGTTTTAAAAAGTATAAAATAGTAAATAAACTTAAAAGAAAAAATCTTTTAATTTTTTGTTAGGGATTTTTCCAACTTTCTGATTGCTTTGATTATATCCAGGATCTTTTATAGTTCCATACAAATTTGAGGATATTTTCCCCCTTGGTTTTGTCTTGATAGGGGTTGGATTGAATCTGTAAATTGCTTTGAATGATATGATCATTTTAACATTTGAATCCATGAGCATGAAATATCTTTCCGTTTGTTTATATCCTCTTCAATTTCTTTTATTAGTGTTTTGTAGTTTTCCTTGAGATATCTTAGCTAATTGGTTAGATTTATTAATAGGTATGTTATCTGATGATAGCTATTAGAAATAAGATTTCTTTTTTTTTTTTTTTAGACAGAGTCTCACTATGTCACCCTCAGTAGAGTGCCATGGTGTCACAGCTCATAGCAACCTCCAACTCTTGGGCTTAAGCAATTCTCTTAAGAACCCGCCACAACACCCAGCTATTTTTTGTTGCAGTTGTCATTGTTTAGCTGGCCTGGGCCAGGTTCAAACCAACCACTGTCAGTATATGTGGCTGGCACTATAATTATTCGGCTATGGGCATTGAGCCAAGGAATAGGATTTCCTTCTTGATTTCTATTCCAGTTAGTTTGTTGTTACTGTATAAAAATGCTGCTGATTTTTGAATGTTAACTTTGTGTGTTGTAACTTTACTAAATTCTGTTATCAGTTCTAAGAGATTTCTGGTAGAATCTTTAGGTTTTTCCATATATAAGATTATGTCAGAGACATGATATGTCTCTGCATACAGAGACAATTTGACTTTATGAACAAAAAGAACAAAGCTGAAGGCATCACACTACCTAGACTTCAAAAATATATTCAATAGCTATAATAATCCAAATAGCATAAAAATACACCCAGACTAATGGAAGAGAATAGAGAACCCAGAAATCAATCTGTATCTGTCTATAGCCAGATATAGACTTTTGACAAAGGCATCAAGGGCATTCATGGGGAGAAAAGGCATCATTCATAAATGGTGCTGAGAAAACTGTTTATTCATGCAGTTTTGAAACAAGACCCCTACCTATCACCTTACACACACAAGAAGTTCAAAATATAAGACCCCAAACTATAAAAAAATACTTAAGGACATTGGTCTGCAAAAAGATTTTATAAATAAGACCTCAAAAGCACAGGCAACAAAAGCAAAAGTAAAGTAATGGGATTAAATCAACCTAAAAAAGAAATTTGCACCGCAAAGGAAACAAATGAGTGAAAAAGACTAACTACAGAATGAGAGAAAATATTTGCAAACAGGGGATTAATATTCAGAATATGCAAGGAACTCTTAACAGCAAAAAACAAAAACAAATAATCTGATTTTAAAATGGGCAAATTATTTGTGCTGACATTTTTCCAAAAGAAGACATACAAAGGGCCAACAGATATATGAAAAATGCTCAACATAACTAATTATCAGGGAAATGCAAATCAAAACCACAGTGGCTCTATTATCAAAAAGTCAAAAATAACAGATTCTAGCAAGGATGTAGAGAAAAGGAAACTCTAATAAATTGTTGGTGGGAATGTAAATGAGTACAGCCACTGTGGAGAGCAGTATAAAAATTCCTCTAGTCACTACAAATAGAGTTACTATGTGATCTCTCAGTCCCACTACTGGGCATTTATTTATCCAGAGGAAAAGAAATCAGTATACCAAAGAGAAGTCTGCACCCCCCCTGTTTACTGTAGCACTGCTCACAGTAGCCAAGTTATGGAATCAACCTAGGTGTCCAACAACAGATGAATGGATTTAAAAATTGTGGCATATGCACACAATGAAATACTATTCAGCCATAAAGAATGAAATCTGTTACTTGTGGCAACATGGATAGAACATTATATTAAGTGAAACAAGCCTGGAACAGAAAATTAAGAATCGAATGTTCTCACTCTGATGGAGAACCACCCCCCCCCCCCGCCCCAATCTGACCTTATAGAACTGAAAAAGTAGGATGGAGAAAAAGTAGAGGAGGGGTGATTAGGTAAAGATGTTTTAAAGGATACAAAATTTTCCTTTAACTAGATAGAAGGGATAGATAGAACGGATGAATTCTAGTGTTTTATAGCAGTAAAAGATGACTGTAGTTAACAGTAAGATATAGTTTCAAACAACTAGAAGGATATTGAATGTTCCCCAAAGAAAGAAATGTTAATTTTTTTATAGGTCTGATAAATTTTGAGATACTGTATATACTTACTACCCTGATATGACTACTATACAATGTATGTATCAAAGCATCACTATGTACTCAAATATATGTAATTATTGTCTTAAAAATAAAATAAAATAGACTTCTCCAATTTCCTAACTCTTCCCAAGTTTCTCTCTTCCACCCCAGTCTTAGGATGGCTAATAGGGAATGTAGCTTATTTCATAGTTCTAGTTTATACTCCCCCGCCCCCCTAATCCAGAAGCCTAGTTTGGAACATCTCCTGATCTTCACTGATTCGTGGGCTTTGGGACTCTTGGGATGTCAACTGAGAAGCAGGGTTTCTCCAGGGAGGTTATTCTTTCTTTTTGTCCCACTTTGATGCATCAGTTCCTTTTGCACTGTCTTAGGATTATACACACGGGAGCCCAAGGGGACTGAATGTTTTAAAAGTGCCAAAAATCTCAGCACTGATATGTTCCATACTTTGAATTCTAAAGTTTCCATATATTCCTTCTTATTCCTTGCATGAAGTTAGGCAGAAGGGATTCATGTTTTATGTATGATTTCAGGCTGTGAAGGCCCTTATATTTCTGAAGACAAGATTTTCCTATTTTGTCTCTCGTGCTAAAATTTGGTCCTCCTTGCAATTCTTGCCTTTGGTATCTGTTAAGGAGCAAATACTCTTGGCAGTGGTAGCACTAAACAGAGAATTTATGCTTCTGTGTGAGATTGGAAGAGGTGAATGTTAAGTTTTGGCCTTTCCTGTGTAGCTTCCCCGATTCTTGTGACTGGAAACTTATTTTGGAAATTACACAGGGTGCTTCTAGGGAAATGAATCCTTGCATGTTTCTTTCAGTCTTATTCATGTGATACTTATTGCCAGGAGCTGTCATGTCTTTCAATAATTTGGGAGTCACACAGGTGATGCAAAGTAGGTCCTGGCCACAAATATTGCATAGAGAGCAATGTTGATATATTATAAGAAAGCAGAAGAGAAATCAGATCCAACATTCAGTAACAAATCAGAGTTCATCATAGGAACATACATGTATTTTACTGTATGTTTGTCCCTCATCAAGATGGTTTGGCTTCTAGACTTTTTATTTCTAAAGGAGCTTCCTTGTTTTTTTCTTCTTTCATTTTAAGATTTGAATCATTTCACATTCTTCTTCTTTTTTTTTTATTTTTTATTGAATGGTAACTATGTACATTAATGCACTTCTGGGGTACAGTGTGGGGCTTTCACATGCAATCTGAAATACTTCCATCAAACTGATCATACTTCCATCAAACTGATCAACACAGCCTTCATGTCATTTTCTCAGTTATAGTTTTAAAACGTTCTGATTCTACTCTTAGAGAGTTTCACTTGTACCCCTGTAAGATAGCACATTCTTCTTCTAAAGCTAATTGATTTATCTGAATTTATACTAGTCTGTAACATTTACATTTCTCTCCTTTCTTTTTAAATTGGTAGAAAAGATGCAGCTAGCTTTTTACTTTAGTGTATCCTAATATAGATCTTGAGGTACACGAAGAAAGGAAAAAAGTCAGAAGCCTGGGAAAGAGAACAAGTAGTCCTAATAGTTCAATCTTATATATAATATCTGGCTTTTTAAAAACATTTATCCAAGAACTTATATGCATATTTTTAACCTAAAAATTTCAGGCAAACTCAGAAAATTTTTTTAGATTAAAAAACCCTTTTTCTTTCATTTTTTCCTTCTGAAATTTATGAAGCAAAGAAAATCCTTAAAACATACACCCTTAAATTCAGATGGAATTTCAAGGGTGTTCCAAACTAGTCTTCTGGGTTTTTAGTGGGGGGAGGATCATACATTTAATTTCATGAATAGTCGAAAGAAACTTGAAAAAGAAGAAAAAATTGTCAGGTCTCAAATTTTCTTATTTCAAAACTGATTAAAAAGCTGCAATAATGAAAACAGTGTGGCAATGGCAGAAAGCCAGGTACAGAGACTCAGGGAATAGAATACAGAAAAGGGCACCAAGACTAACAAATGATATTGGGAAAATGGGGTAGTCATATGCAGAAGAATGAAATTAGATCCTCATTTCAGATGATATATACAAATCAACTCAAAATGGAGTAAGGACTTAAACATATGATCTGAAATTTTAAAACCACTATAAGAAAATACACAGGACAGTTCCATGACATCGTCAAGGCAATGATTTTATGGCTATAACCCCAACAGTACAGGTAACAAAAAAAATAGATAAATTGGACTACATCAACATTAAAAACTTCTATGAAGGTACAATCAGCACAGAAACAAGATAACTTCTGGAATGGGAAAAAATACTTGCAAATCAGATATCTGATAAAAAGTTCATATCCAGAAAATATAAAGAACTCCTACAGCTCAACAACAATAAAACATCCCAATGAAAAACTGGAAAAGGAATTGAATAGACATTTCTCCAAAAAGGATACACAGAATGGCCCACGTGCATATGAAAAGATGTTCATCATCACTAGTCATTAGGGAAATGCAAATTAAATCTGCAATTAGACATTACCTCACACCTATGTGAATGGCAACAGCTACTTTAAAAAAAACACAAAACACAACAAAATAAAACCCGGAAAAACCTCAGAAAATAGCAAGTGTTGGTGAGAATGTGGAGAAATTGGAACTCTTGGGTACTGTTGGTGGGAATTTAAAATAGTGCAGCCACTGTAGAAATCAGTATGGTGGGTCCTCAAAAAAGTGCAAATAGAAATGCAATGTGATTCAGCACTATGTAGCCAATGGAATTAAAAATAGGGGCTCAAAGAAATACTTGTAGA
This sequence comes from Galagoides demidoff, assembly GCA_963574575.1. Classification (NCBI taxonomy): domain Eukaryota; kingdom Metazoa; phylum Chordata; class Mammalia; order Primates; family Galagidae; genus Galagoides; species Galagoides demidoff. The sequence goes on along the minus strand of CAUYQV010026294.1, from coordinate 23,408 downwards.
CCCATGTTCATAGCAGCATTATTCACAAAAGCAAAGAGGAGGAAGTAAAGCAAATGGCCATCGACTGATGAATAGATGAAGAAAATGTATATATATTCAAAGAAATATCATTCAGCCTTAAAAAGGAAGGGAATTCTTACCCAGCTACAATGTATTTGAAACATTCCTGGAGATGGGTTACACGAGAGTGAATATAGTTAACACTACTGACCTGTACGCTTAGTGATGGCTAAGGTGGTAAATTTTATGTATGTAATTTACCACAATTAAAAGTAAAAAAGAGAGAAATTCTAAAATTACTGTAATCTCAAATTGTTACATTTGAAAAGTTAAACATGCTTTTTAAATTGAAATATTCATGTAGTCATGTTTCTGTGGTTTCTTTCAACCAATTTATCAACTATGCTATCACAAATTGGGCTCTTGCTTGTAATTTGTTTCATGCCATCTTCACAGCAATGCTGGGAAATAGACATACTTAGCTACATTGTTCTCTCAGAAAGGGAAAAAAAGGAGAGCTGCACAAAGGATTCACTGGTACTTGATGGATGCTAATTTTGATGGATTAGCAGGTGCCTCCTGAAGAGCTGCATTGAGAAGAATTAGAGGCACTTGCACTCAGCTCCCATCATCCACATCTGCCCAAGCAAAGGAAGAGGGTGGCAGTTGCTACTCTCATGCTGGGTGTTTGTGATCCTTTACCACTCTCTAGGTCTAAAAGTCTTTTCGTTATAGGTGTCAGTTCAATTTTAATAGTGCAGCCAGTGCCGAGAGACAGCATAAAGTTAAGATAAACAGTTAGATTTCTGTTTTTCAGAAAGTTGCAAAAAGAGAAATATGCAAATGTATAGGAAAAGGTAAGTTACACATTTACTTAATCTAACAAGTCCAACAACAACTGTATTCTTATTGCAAGGGTTGATTTATTCTTTAATTTTCCTTCTAAGTGAAATTAAGTCATAGAAATAAGCACAATGTTCATTTTTTTTTACAAATATAAACAGATGGTTCTTAATTCATCTAAAGGCAAAACTGAGCAAGTGCATATTTCAAGCGAATAGCATAGTTGTTGAATTCAGCAGTTCAGGTATCTGTCTAGCAGCCTCCATAATGTGCTTTTATACATTACTTTAGCTTCTGACTCACTATCCAAGCTCTAGGAAATATATATTTTTGTCACCTGTGTGAGAAATTATGAATTTTGAATAGATATTATTTAAAAAAAAATAAAATACACCTCCAGAAAATGCTGTCTGTCTCCAGGAATGCCATCTGAGAATTTTCTAGCTTTGGGAAACCTGCTTCCTACAGTATTGCAGAACTGGCTGGAACATGTGCCTCAAATTATATCTAAGACAGACATGAGACAGATTTGCCTACACATTTGAATGTGCAACTACAAATAAAATACTCACTTTAAAAGGTAATGCAGTTGGGTAAATTTTGTGCTGACACTTCCTGGTAAAGTCTGAAAGCAAAACCATCAAAGCACCTTAGATGAATTCAGTAAATGTACTAACGTTGAAGGAGATCAGAGGTTTGTCTTTAACTGAGAAAAGAAGGTTGCAGAATCATAATCATGATATAATGATAGTTTTTAAAAACATTTTAAAATAAATATATTTGTAAATGTGTAGAAAAAGATTTAAGAAACACACATATACCCCAAACATGTACCAAAGTTACTTCAGGAGAGGTCGTAAAGGCAGAAAAAGAAAATAAAGCAAGGATTGGAAATTTTATTACATGTGTTTTTCTTATTTTATTTTTAACACATTTATCACTTACATGATTTCTGAAACCAAAGAGAAAAAAAAATCTATTTTGGAAATGCTATCTGTATTCTGGCGTTGTAAGTAAAAAAATACCCAGTATAAAGATATAGTTTATGTTCTTGACTAATAGTTCAAGCCTATGAGCTATCTGGTCTAGAGCTGTGTTTTTCAAACTCAGAATCAAACCATGTTAGTGGATTGCTAAGTCAGTATGATGAATCATTTCTGTTTCCTTTGTGTATTTGAACAATTTTTCTACTGGATTGTTTGCCTTTTTCTTATTGATCTGTGGGAATTCAGAGTTCTGTAGACTAGTGCTTTGGTAACTTATGTTTTCTAAGGTTCTTTTTTCTGTTTGTGGCTTGAATTCTCCCTTTACAACGTCTTTTAATAAGCAGAACTCCTTAATTTTGATGTAAATAAATATATATGTGTATATTTTCCTTCGTGGTATATGTTATTGCTGTGTTTTTTTTTTAAATCTAGTTTACATAATTCTTCTTTATGTTACTGCAAACCATATATGGAGGGTGCCAGAAAATGTATACATATTTTAAGAAAGAAAAGCTGTATCAAAATTGTAATACCCAATATATACCCATAATAAAAGATGCATATAAGTCACATTGGGCACCTTGTGAAAATGCGGAAGCCAAACATGGCTTGACTAAAACAATACAGCTTTTTACTTTCTTAAAATGTGTGTATATGATTTGCACCTTCTGTATTTTCTTATGATGATTTGTTATTTTTAATACTTTAATACTTACGTCTGTAGTCTAATGGTGACTTAATTATTCATGATCTCATTTATTACTTTAGGTGGAAAAGCTATTCTCCCCACAACATTCATTAAAACATCATGTAGTGTCAATTCTGTTGTAAATGATAACTTCTATATGTATGGGTGTGCTTTTAGGTCCTTTATTATGTTCTGTTGTTTAATTTATTTACCCCATACCACTTACTTAGTCTTTATACTCACAGAGCAGTGACACCAGCTAGTTTTTCTTCAGAAATTTTATATTTTTCATATTTTTTCTTCCTTATAAATTACAAAAATCAGCTTGTCATTTCAGCAAACTATGAGATCTAGGTTTTATGGTGTTTTATTTAAATCTATGGATTCATTTGGAAAAAATGTAACATCTTGATGATATTGTTCCTGTGCAGGAATATTATCTATTACTCTACTCAAATTTTTATGATACCTTTGTATCAGAAGACCCTGAGGCAGTGCTGCAAATCTGTCACATTCTGTCGCCTGCTCCATCACTGTGGTGCCCCTTTCTGCACAGATTTCAGTTGGCTCGATACAGGTGCGTGGGCACCTTCCTTCACTAATGCATCCTTGGTGAACTACCAGCTATGGTATACCAAAACGACCCCTCCCCCCAAAACAACCATAAAATTGGAAAAAAAATGAAAAGAAAATATCAGGGCTCTGAAAATCAACCATAGGTAAACAGTAAACTAAGAAGAGTTTGTTAAGGAGATTTTGCTGAACTTTGTGTAAGAAGAGTGGAAGTCCACGGTATTCTTTTCTGGAACTGCTCCCATCTGTCCCCCACTGGATCTAGCTTGACAACATAGTACTTCTACCAGGTTATGACTGGACATGAACACCAGAGGTTTTGCTGCCAGAGCAGACTGACTTGATTTGGAGTTGAAGGCACAAAACACACACCTGTGCCAAGGTCAGCAAAAGTAGCAAACTGTAGAAATGAATGGGGAAGCTGTCCCTCTGCTAGACTTAAATTGCACTTTTTCTTTTTTGGTGAGCCACAGTCTAGCAGACCAGCCAAAAATCTAACAAATGAGACCTGAAAATGAGGGAGACCTGGGGGGGGGGGGTAGCCAAGCTTTTTCACATATTTCTCTGGCGTGGATGCTGCATGCAAACAGGAGGTCTGAGATTGTCTGTGTTCACATTTGACTGACTAGAAGTCTATATGCACAAGTAAGGGAGATCCAAGCAAGTCCAGCATAAAGTAAAAGGTTGAATATTTGGGTTGTTTTAAGTCTTTGTAAATTTAGCTGCCATAAACATTCAGGATTTTTTTTTTTAAAGGGAAGATATAGCTTTTTTCTCTCTCTGGTAAATCCCTATTAGTGAATATCTGGATAATATTTATATGTATATTTCTGGCTTTAAGGAACAGAGGGTTTTCAAATTTGCTTTTTGCATTTTATATGAGGTTTGACAATTAAGTTTATGAACTCATCCTATGAAAAGTGCCACATACCTCATTGCTAAATGTCACTGTGGTAAGCTCCAAAGTACTTTGGGAAGATATGCTTTGATGCTAGCAGCTTGTCCAACTTTCAGAGAAATTTTGGAACTCTTTTTCTGGAATGATCAGCAGACTGTCATAGTATAAAGGTCTGACAATTAAGTTTGTGAACTTGCCACTGTGTGCTTACATTTGCAGCACTGTACAAACAACTCAGTAAGGTTTCATAACCTAGGTATATTGGTGTCTCACAGCTGTGTTTGTATCATCATATGGTGGTGCCTTGCTGAGTGGTGGGTCATTTTTGTGGTGTGTTTTTGTGTGCCCTATGATGACAGCTCTGATGGTCATTCCAGAAAAAGAGTTCCAAGATCACTTTGAAGGGTGGATTAAGTGTTGGCTTTGGTGTATAGCTTCCAAAGAAAAGTACTTTGAAGTTGGCAATAGTGATATTGAGCAAGGAGTTATGAAACACTTTCTCTAGGAGGAGTTTGATTCAGCAATGAGGTATGAAATGTATGAAAGTTGGAGTTTCTCTACATTTATATTACTATTTGGTATGGTTAGTCTTTTAAACTTTAATTGTTCTAGTTTGTATACAATGGTATTTCTTTGCTGTTTTAATTAGCATTTCCTTAATCACAAATTATGTTAGAATTTTTCCATGTGCTAATTTCCTACTCAAATATCTTCTTTGGTGAAACATTCTTTTAAATCTTTTTGTCATTTTTTTTTGGTAAAGTTCAGTTGTCTTTCTGTTTATTATTGAATTGAGGAATTGTTTGTGTATTTAGATACAATATTTCCATCAATTAAATGCTTTCCAACTTATTCGTTCAGCCTGTGTCTTGACTTTTTACTATGTGGCAGTGTCTTTTGAAAAATAAAATTTTATAAACTTGATGAAAAATAATATTCTGATCTTTTCCCTTACAATTTGTAATTTCTGTTTTATTTAAGATAGTATTACCTATCCCCGAAACACTTGGATCCACTGCTGAATTTTTCTTCTAGAAGTTTCATAATTTAATTGTTTTAGCTCTTATTAGGTCTGTAATGCATTTTGAATTACTTTTCCAGAGCGTGTTCTGCTTGTTCCTAAGTGATAGTTCTTTCCCTGGGTTTGAGTAGCTTTTCTTCATCAATATGGGCTGATTAGTAGCCAGCTGAAGACTTGATGACTCTCTGAATATCTTCATAGCTTTTCTATGCAATTCATTTCTGTCTAACACTCTATCCTATTGATTCTAGCTGCGTGGCCCCCCCCTAAATTCTCTGCTCCATCCCTCAATGCTGGGTATCTACCAGGCTCTGTTTGACTTTGCCTTCCACCCTCCTTGTACTGTAGCTTATAAATTTTTGTAGGCAGTAAGATCCAGCAATCTTAAGGCACTCCTAATTTTCTTTTCTTTTTGCAGAGGTCACAATCCTGTGTTATTTATTGCCTAGTATCTGAGAATTGTTGTTTCAAATATTTTTAATGTGTTTTTTAATTGTTTAAGATAGAAGGATAAGTTCATTTACTGAATGCATAAAGTTTCCAAGGAAAGTTCTTGTAATTGAAATTTCAAAAATCCTGGTAACTAGGACCCAACAATAAATAATGAGGTAACAAATATAAGAAAATATGATGGGAACTTTATTATAATTAAAAGTAGAGTTCAGAGAAATCTTCAGACATGTTCAATGAAAGTTTTATGGATTCTTAATTTGTCATCCTTGGTAGAGTGCTGTGGAGACGTAACTCATAGCAACCTTAAACTTTTGGACTCAAGTGATTCTCTTGCCTCAGCCTCCCAAGTATCTAGGACTACAGGCATCCACCATAATGCCCGTCTATTTTTTTTAGAGACGGGGTCTCACTCTTGCTCAGGCTCGTCTGGAACCTGTGAGCTCAGAGCAATCCACTTGCCTTGGTCTTCCAGGGTGCTAGGATTATAGGTGTGAGCCACTGTGCCTGACCTAATCTGTCATTTTTTTTTACAAAATTAAAAATTAAGTAAATAAGAAACAAAAATTTATTACAATGCATTGTTAATAATCAGGAAGAAGTTAAACTGAAAACGAATGATTCCATATTTCTATTTTATGATTTTTCTGTTTATTTTATACAACTGAAGTAAGTTTCTAGTTTCTACAACAGATAATCATTAAAAAAGATAACTCCAGTATTCCAAGGAAGAGGGGCTGTGAAAGCTTTAAAGGCCCTAAACCAAAGATAGAAATTTCCTGCCAATCTTCATTCCTGCTCAGGATTAATAAAGAATCACAAGAACTACTGGCAACTAAAATAGGTGTTGCATAATGGGATGATGTTCCTCTCAATGGATATTAAAATTGATGGAAATGAGACCTGTATTTGGTTTGCATACAACATACAAGGAGAAAAAGCAAAGAGGAAGAAAGTAGGCTGAGATGTTTTTAGCAGTGGTACTAGTTTCTGTGCCAAAGACATTGCTCTTTTGGAGAAGTCAGGCTTGGTATCTGAGGATGGAACTGCAAAGCCAAGGCAGGCTTTATGACTCTTAGGTACAATGATACTTTTGCCCACTTTTGCTTAAGATCTGAATTTTCCTTTCTTTGACATCTTACTAATTCATCCTTCTGGGGAGTCTTTCAAAGAAGAAAACTCACCCTGAGGAAAAAAAATGAAGCCAAGTCTAATTAACTAAACTTTCCTATGGCTCAATGCTGAAAAGCAAACCTTTCAAGTTTTTGCCATTTGGCAGTTTTAATGACAGGCTTCTAGAATCAAAGCAAACTCTTTAACTTCCTTTAACAGTAAATTAATTGGTTGCTATTGACATGTAAAACACTTTCTGTGGCAGAAACAGAAGCCTGCTTTAGTTAGTTAAATATTACAAGTGTCCTAAGTGGAGGACAATTTAATATGCTCCCCTTTAAGTCAGAAACAAATCATAGATACAAAAGAGATGTGAGAGCACATGAAATTGTTTGACTATGAAATCTTGAAGAATCAGCACTTCCAAACCTCAAGTCCGTATGGGGATACAATGGCACAGATTGGTTTGACAATATTTATTGAAACACTAATAATTAACAATAGAAAATGGACCTACTGTGAAGATGAAACAAACCTATACTAAATGTGCTTACTTCTAAAAGTTGTTGTTTCCATTGGTCTCAAGACAGATGACTTTGAATGAGGGGAAAGGGTATGGCAGTAGAAGGCAAAAGATCCATTGTCTAGCACTACTTTATAGTCAAGGGGGGTTGACTTTCATCAAATCACTTAGACATATCTCTTCAATGTTATATAGAGGCAAAGACTATGCAGGGATTATCTAGGAGTCTGACTTTATTCATTTCAGTATTTATAATTGATTGAAATTCCCAGACATAGTGAAGTTATTTGCAAACTGATAGATTTTTGTATAGGAGTGACATAAATAATTCATCTCTAATGAAACTCATAATCCTAAAAATGTCATCCTGTTATGTATTAATCGGTTTTGTATCTAACCAATCTTATCCTATAAATTGCCTAACTTCTATAATCTTTCTTAAACTTGCTATATAACATTTTGCCAGTTTCTTCATTAATTAATAAGTTGCATAAAAATTTTCATATTCTACATTTGCATAGAGTTATAATTTTACCTGTCTTAAAGTTATGCTTTAATATTATCTTGGGCGGGTTTCATAGCTCTCTGTTCCCTGTCAGGTAGGAAATTTCCAGTCCAGTCTGGATCAAAACTATGATGTGATGTTTTTCAACCTCTCCTTGGCTACTTCCTACAATTCTGGCCTTGTCATTCTTAAGACACAGGTAAATCAAAGGAACTTAAACATTCAAATGTGTGTTTAGCATCACATCTGCCAAAAGTTAAACTTGAGATTCATTTCCCAAGACAAAGGGTATATTTTAATATAAATGTATATATGTACGTGTATATATGTGTAGGTAAGTGTATATGAGCACTAAACTATTAATTCATTGGCCTAATGATGGATAAAACAAGCAATTGTGCTTTTTAAAACCCATTCTACTATTTCTATGATGCATTGTTCATTTAATGTCACTGAATGCAGTAGTTTTTGCATGTATGTGGAACATGCAATTATATATATATGCAGCGATTTCAGTGGCTCAAGAAAAGGCCATTTTCTATTCTCAAGCTTTCTCTCTCTGGTTGACACCTGAAATTTCTATTTCAGGGGATAAACTGAAGTGTCTCATAATAAAGATACAAATTTTAAAGGTAACAATTCTGATAGCAGCTATAAAATATATTATATCGGGGTGGCGCCTATGGGTCAAAGGGGTAGGGTGCCTGCCCCATATGCCGGAGGTGGCAGGTTCAAACCCAGCCCTGGCCAAAAATTGCAAAAAAAACTTATATCTATGCACACAAAAAATGTGAATAACCATTGTTAGGGTTTTCTTGAGACTGAGGGAAAGCAAGAGTGAGCAGAAGATAATGGAAAAAACTCTAAGATTATGTAGTCTTGCCTAAAACTGTCAGCTCTTTGTCATCTAACACTGTGTGTGAAGAACATTGGCTAAATTTCCTGGGTAGCAAGAATTCCGTCCTCTACTAAACTGATCCATTACATTGTATACCTTCTTCTTTATGCATAGAGGTAGTGAGAACTGAAAAGTAGGCAATACGTTTCTATTTTAAAAGTCAAGCATAGTTTGCAGCACTAAATTTTTTAAAATAGCTTTTAGAACTTTAAAGATGGTACAAAGTGAAATAGCAACATCAGGCACTGATTTCTTTAAAAAAATTTCAAAAACCTTAAAGATGCTCTCACTTTCTTTTGCCCTTTATAGCTTATGATGAGAATTTCACCTTCCTCAAACCTTTTCTTCCCGGTGTGGAATGTGTGGTGTACGCATGAATGTGTGTGCGTGTGGGCACGTGTGTATTTCTTCTGCTATTAAGCTTTGCTCAACACTTTAACTATAATATGGTGGAGTATGAGGTATTTGCTTACTTTTAGTTGAGAATTTACATCTAAGTTTTGTCTTTTGTGAAATTTAGGAAATCTTTGGTATTATTTCATCAAAGATTTTTTTCCTCTATTTGGTCTGTCTTCACCTCCTAGAATAACAATTATACATTTGCTGAACTATTCAATAATGTCTGGTAGGTGTTGAGGTTCTTTTTCACATTTTTTCTATTTTTTTCCTTTGCTTTTCATTTTGATTTTTTTTTTCCATTTGATCTACATTCAACTTAATTTACTCTTTCCTCTGTCTTTTATATTAAGATGTTTAGTTCCTATAGGGAATTTTTAATTTCAGATGTATTTTCCATTTCATTCATTTGAAAAAGAATTTCATTTTTATTATCATTATTTTCTTCTGCCAAGATTTTCTAGTTTCTTCATGTTTCTACTTTTCTCTAGTTTCTACTTTCTTCTAGTTTCTACTTTTTCAAATGAAAGAGAGTTAGAACCAATTTAAAATCCTTGTCCCCTAGTTCCAATATCTGATTCATTCTAAGATTGGCCTTAGATAATTATCTTAGATAATTATTCTAGACTGTTTTGTTTCTATTGTTCTTTGTAAATTAGATAATTTTGCATCACATCCTAGACATTGAGAAAATTAATTTTTAAAGAATATGGATTGTTATTTATTTCAAGTAAGTGTTATTTCTTTTGTTTTCTCTTTGAATTAGAAAAGGCTAGACAAAAATTATAGCAACAGCAGACACTTTACCATTGTAAGTATTGTATATGCTCTTTAAAATAGGTAAAGCTGTCTATATTTGTACTTTTCTTTCAACTTCCAGCTTGAATGCAGGTCTACAATAATGTATAATTTACATTGTTTTTTGTTTGTTTTTGGAGACAGAGTCTCACTCTGTTGCCCTGGTTAGAAGGCTGTGGCATCGTAGCTCACAGCAACCTCAGACTCCTGGCCTTGAGCAATTCTCTTACCTCAGCCTCCTGAATAGCTAGGACTGCAGGCACCTACTGGCTAGTTTTTCTTTTGGTAGAGATGGGGTCTTGCTCTTGCTCAAACTGGTCTCAACCTTCTGGGCTTAAGTGATCCTCTTGCCTTGGCCTCCCAGAGCCACTGTGCCCAGCGTGTGGTTAGTTTTTTAAAACATGAATTGACATTTGACATGTACCCTTGTAAAATTACTAAGTGTAGAATATAAATGTCTTAACACAATAATTAAGAAAGTACAATGAAGACTATGTTAACCAGTTTGTTGTATTCCAAATTGTATGTAAAACCAGCCCACTGTACCCCATAAATGCATTATTGTACACAGCTATGATTTAATAAAAAAATAAATAAAATCATGAACTGAAGCATTAGTGGCTTTCTAATCCTGACAAAAGGAATTTGGGATTAACACCTATAAAAACTTGTGCTGACCTCCCAAAGTTTTATATTAGAAATAACCAGATAAAAAGTTCTTTTATTTTAAGCCATTAATTGTGGCAATCTGTCATAACATCTCCTAGAAAATGAATACAGTCTAAGTCGTATTTTCTGTTTTCTACATTTGTACTTAAATTTTCCCAGAATATGAACAAATAAAATAAGAAATAAAAATAAAATAACTCTACTCTAAATGCAATGTAGCAAATTGGATTAGATTCTAGGAAAAAAGGGAACATTATGAGAAAAAAAATGAAATAATCCAAATAAAGTTGGAGTTAATAGTAGCACACTAGTATTAATTTTTCAGTTTTAAATGAAGCTTAATTATGTAAGATGCTTATCATTAAGGGGAACTGGAGAAAGAATATACAGGAAATCCCTGTACTATCTTTACAACTTTTAAACTATCTAAAATTGTAAAATGTAAAAAATATATTTAAAAAGTAACTTTGCTGCACTTAGAATCATGATGAAAACTTATTTACTTCGAAGTCAATCAGACAACAATTGTTTTTATTATTCTTATCATTCAACCATTCTGAGTTTGGAGAAAAAAGTCTTAAGGTGGTTTATGATTGAGAAGATACATGCATTTCTAAAATATACGATCATGAATCCTGAGAAGAGCCTGCCACACTGGACAGTGAAGCAGTGTCCAGCATGAACCCCAGTCCCCGTTACACTATTTTTGTCAGGGAGCCAACTGATCTATTTTGATATAGTTTATTTCAAAGAATAATTGAAGTTAGGAAAATCATGACTTCATTAATAACCTCACATCTTTAAGAATACTTGAGATTTACTGAGAATTTTACATCCACCTTAGTTTTCATGGACTCAGTGTCACATCGAATCCTCCCAAACCCCTAATATCATTTTATATCTTAGAAACTGAGACTCAGAGGCATTTAGTAAATGCCTAAAATCTTCCAGTGCTTAGTATGTTACAGAGCCCAGTCATGACCTCAAAGTTTTCTAATCCACCCAAACCTACTGATTTTTCTTTATAGAATACAAAATGAAATAGAGATGATCCCATTATTTTGTCACATCTATAGATAGAAATTTTTTTCTTCTCTACTTTATAAGGCATTTTTACTCTTTGTGCTTCAACCATCATGATCTTCCGTTTGCTAACATGCAAACATCAGTTAACTGGATGCTCAGGGTGCTCCCGTTAATGGACACCATGTTAGGGAGTATGGCACACCTCCTGGGGGTGGGACACAATTATAAGAGGGACTTTATTTAACAACTGCAAACATTGTAATCTAATTCTTTGTATTCTTCATTAACTTGCAACAATTAAAAAAAAAAAGAAAACCAAACAAAGAAACAGATATCAGTTAACTATAGAACACATTCATTTCAGTAACAGTATGGAACCCAACTTCTATTCTCCTTTTGCTCCTCCCCATACATTGTATGTCCTTGTCCTCTTAGGAGGCTGACCTCAATGACTGAATCTCCTGGTTTCTGCTTAGTTACCCCAGTGAAAGGCACAAACAGGAAGTAGAATTGGGGTTATGGTTACCTTGGGCTCCCTCTCTGGAAGGCTACTGTTCCTAGTCTGAACAGTCTGGACAGTAATGTCAGTCACTGATTCCATACAGTAGCCTTTTCCTATGATTAGAGATTTTTACCAACTTTTGGTAACAGCTTTTTCCTCTTCCAATAATTCTGCAAATAGTTGCTTCATTAAAATCTTTTCAGTATTATTTATTGTAATATTGGCTTCATGATGAGGCCCTGACTGATACATCCGACATCAGATTTATGGATAAAAATCCTTTGTTTTTCCTGAGTGTTAAGCTCTTTGCATTTTAAAACTGTATACTCATCCTTAAAAGGAGAGCTGAGCCTTATTTCATAAATTTTTTTTATTTTTTTATTTTTATTTTATTAAATGATAGCTGTATACATTAATGCAATCATGGGGTACAGTGTGGTGTTTTAATATACAATTTGAAATACTTTCATCAAACTGGTTAACATAAACCTTTATGTCATTTTCTTAGTTATTGTGTTAAGATGTTTATATTCTACTTTTAGAAAGACTCACTTGTACCCTTGAAAGATAAACCATAGAAGTGATCCCTCCAATCACCCTCCCTCCACCCATGCCCCCCCTCTCCTTCCCATCCCCCCTCCCCATATCTTTACTTACTGTGTTCTTGGCTGTGCAGAAGCTCTTTAGTTTGATCAGGTCCCAGTTGCTTCAATTGCCTGGCAGTGGGGGTGGTCCTCCGGATAAAATTTTTGTCCAGGTTGATTTCTTCAAATGTTTTCCCTACACTTTCTTCTAGTATTTTTATGCTTTCATGTCTTAAGTTTAAATCTTTAATCCAATGAGAAGTCTATGTTAGTTAATGGTGAAAGGTGTGGGTCCAGTTTCAGTCTTCTACAGGTTGCCAGCCAGGTTTTCCCAGCATCATTTGTTAAATAGGGAATCTTTTCCCCACTCGATGTTTTAAATTGGCTTGTCAAAGATCAGGTAATGGTAGGTAGCTGGATTCATCTGTCGGCTTTCTTTTCTGTTCCATACATCTACCTCTCTATTTTTGTGCCAGTACCATGTTGTTTTAATCACTATGGATTTATAGTATAATCTGAGGTGTGGTAGTGTGATTCCTCCTGCTTTGTTTTTATTCCTGAGTAATGTCTTGGCTCTTCAAGGTTTTTTTCTGATTCCACATAAGACAAGTATTATTTTTTCAAGATCTTTAAAATATGACAGTGGAGCTTTAATAGGGATTGCATTAAAATTATATATCGCTTTGGGTAATATGCACATTTTAACAATGTTGATTCTTCCCAGCCATGAGCATGGTATGTTTTTCCATTTGTTAACATTCTCAGCTATTTCTTTCCTTAGAGTTTCATAGTTCTCTTTATAGAGATCTTTCACATCCTTTGTTAGGTAAACTCCTAGATATTTCATCTTCTTTGGCACTACTGTGAACGGAATAGAGTCCTTGACTGTTTTTTCAGCTTCACTGCTGTTGGTGTATATAAAGGCTACAGATTTATGAGTGTTGATTTTGTAACCTGAGAGGCTGCTGTATTCCTTGATCACTTCTAGGAGTTTTATAGTCGAATCCCTGGTGTTTTCCAGATATACAATCATATCATCTGTGAAGAGTGAAAGTTTAATCTCTTCTGACCCTATATGGATACCCTTGATCGCCTTTTCTTCTCAAATCGCAATAGCTACAACTTCCATTAAAATGTTAAAGAGCAATGTAGACAATGGGCAACCTTGCCTGGTTCTTGACATGAGTGGAAATGATTTCTATTTAACTCCATTCAATACGGTATTGGCTGTGGGTTTGCTGTAGATGGCCTCTATCAGTTTAAGAAATGTCCCTTCTATACCAATTTTCTTAAGTTTTCTGATCATGAAAGGATGCTGGATATTATCAGAATCTTTTTCTGCATCAATTGAGAGAATCATATGGTCTTTGTTTTTTAATTTGTTTATGTGATGAATTATATTTATAGATTTACATATGTTGAACCATCCTTGAGACCCTGGGATAAAACCCACTTGGTTGTGGTGTATAATTTGTTTGATGTATTGCTGGATTCTGTTTGTTAGCATCTTGTTGAATATTTTCACATCAATATTCGTCTCCATCTTTTTGTTGGCTAAATATTATTCCATAGTATACATATACTACAGCTTGTTGATCCATTCCTGGATTGGTGGGCATTTAGGCTGTTTATACATTTTTGGTGATTGTAAATGGAGCTGCAATAAACAGTCTAGTGCAGTGGTTCTCAACCTTCCTAATGCCACAACCCTTTAACACAGTTCCTCATGTTGTGGTGACCCACAATCATAAAATTATTTTAGTTGCTACTTCATAACTGTAATTTTGCTACTGTTATGAATCATAATGTAAATATCTGATATACAGGATGTATTTTCATTGTTACAAGTTAAACATAATTAAAGCATAATGATTAATCACAAAAATAATATGTAATTATATATTGTGAAATATTTATTTCTAATTAAAAAAATGAAATTTTTTCTTGAATTATGGTGTAGCACGGCTAACAGTCTTAATATAACAACAGTAAAGTCCATTGCTACATTTCGTAACAGTATGTGTAAAAAGCCAATGTCAGTGTGAAGGTTGAGATTGCTTCTTTCTCACCAGATGAGAAATTCTCCGGGCAGTCTTTGCAAGAGCACAGTGAAGATCATCTTCCACAACAAGTCTACTTCTGTATTTAGACTTGATAACCAACAAGCTGGAAAAATCTGTTTCACAAAGATATGTTGTTGGAAATGGAAGAAGAAGGCACAATTGTCTCAGAAAGAACAGCATATCAGGTGCAAACACTTGATCCAGAATTTTATAGCTGGCATTGTAGAGAAATCATTTCTCACTGCATCACTGTTAATAAGTTCAATGAACTGCTCTTGTGCTGTCTCAGGAACATTTTCAACTTTGACTACAAATGGGCTTCTGGCAAGTGCAAATGCGGTGTCAGGTAGATTTGGAAAATATGATGAAATTTAATCTGCAAGCATGTGCAAGTGTTCTTTCACAGAAATTATCATCATAATTCTTTTGTCTGGTTCAATGTTACGTTCCTCAAAGAAAGCAGATAAGGTAGGCAATATATAAATTTTGTTTTAATCAATTTTTTTTTTTTTTGCCAAAGCTATTTTTGATCAGATCTTTTCAGACAAATCGAGGCATGTTGCATTTGGTCCTTGCAGTGATAAATTTAACTCATTCAAGATGGTAAAGATGTCAACCAAGTAAGCTATTTTCTGCAGTTCACTTTTATCGTTGAAAAGTGCTTTGAACTGCTGTCTTGTTCTCTGATTAAAAAACATTTTGAGTTCATCACAAAGCTCAGTAACACATTTTAAAACTTTTGCTCTCAACAACCATCTCATTTCAGTGTGAAATAGCAGAGAATTGTTCAGCACATCCAACTTGTTGCACACTTGTAAAAACAGTCGACTCTTTAAAGTGCTTGCATTTATAAAATTGACAGAACTTATGATGCTTTTCATTGCTTTTTGTAACTCTTATGGCAGCATCTTCATTCCTAATATTTGCCAATGAATCATACAGTGAGTTCTGATGACTTTTGGTGACTCATTTAGTACCAAACATTGAAATTCAGATCAACATCCTCGCATAAAATGACTTTTTTTTCTTCTAGGTAGATGCCCAGTAATGGGATTGTAGGATCAAATGGGAGGTCTAATTTGAGTTCTTTGAGGATTCTCCATATTTCCTTTTGAAAAGCTTGTATTAGTTTGCAGTCCCACCAGCAGTGTAAAAATGTTCTCTCCACATCTGTGCCAGCATCTACAGCTTTGAGACTTTGTGATGTAAACCATTCTCACTGGGGTTAGGTGATATCTCAGGGTAGTTTTGATTTGCATTTCTCTGCTTATTAGGGACAATGGGCATTTTTTCATATGTTTGTTGGCCATTGGACTGTCTTCTTTTTTTTTTTTTTTTTTGAGACAGAGCCTCAAGCTATCCCCCTGGGTAGAGTGCCATCTCATCACAGCTCATAGCAACCTCCAACTCCTGGGCTCAAGCGAGTCTCCTGCCTCTGCCTCCCAAGTAGCTGGGACCACAGGCGCCCGCCACAACGCCCGGCCATTCTTTGGTTGCAGCCATCATTGTTGTTTGGCAGGCCCGGGCTGGGGATTCGAACCCACCACCTTAGGTGTACATGGCTGGCGCCTTAGCCGATTGAGCCACAGGCGCCGAGCCACATGACCAGTTATTAATGGCTTTCTCACTTTCCCTACATTTGTAGAACTTTGCTCAGGTATGAATGCACAGTAAGGTAAGAGCACTGGGTAAAGACTGCCACATTCTTCACATTTATATGGTTTCTCTCTGGTATGACCTATCTTATGTTTATAAAGGTGTCAGTACTAACTTAAGGCTTTGCAACATTCTTCATATTGGTAAGATTTATATTTAGTATATATGCTTAGAAAGGTATGAGCACTGATTAAAGGCTTTGCCAAATTCCTCACATTTATAGGGTTTCTCCTCAAAATGAATTTTTTATGTTTACTATATTACAAACAGTTAAAAGATTTCATACATTCATTACATTTGTAGTTACTCTCCAGCATGAATTCTCTTGTGTCTATGAAAGCTTGAGCTATAGTTAAAAGTTTTACCACAGTTATTACATTTGTAGGATTTCTCTCCAGTATGAATTTTTTTATGTACAGAAAGGTATGCATATGTGTTAAAAACTTTGCCACATTCTTCACATTTGTAGGGTTTTTCTCCAGTATGAATATTTTTATGTACAGTAAGATGTGCATATTCATTAAAGGCTTTGCCACAGTCTTTACATTTGTATAGTTTTTCTCCAGTATGAATTCTCTTATGTTTATGAAGGTTTGTGCTATACTTAAAAGTTTTGCCACATTGTTCACATTTGTAAGGTTTCTCTCCAGTGTGAACTCTATTGTGTGCAGTAAGGTCTGAGCACCACTTGAAAGCTTTGCCACATTCTCTACATTTGTAGGGTTTTTCTCCAGTATGAATTCTTTTATGTACAGAAAGGTATGTATATGTGTTAAACGCTTTGCCACATACTTCACATTTGTAGGGTTTTTCTCCAGTATGAATATTTTTATGTACAGTAAGATGTGCGTATTTGTTAAAGGCTTTGCCACAGTCTTTACATTTGTATAGTTTTTCTCCAGTATGAATTCTCTTATGTGTATGAAGGTTTGAGCTACAGTTAAATGTTTTGCCACATTCTTCACATTTGTAAGGTTTCTCTCCAGTATGAATTCTCTTATGTGTATTAAGGCTTGAGCTGTAGTTAAAAGTGTTGCCACATTCTTCACATTTGTAGGGTTTCTCTCCAGTATGAATTCTTTTATGTACACAAAGACATGCATATGTGTAAAAGGCTTTGCCACATTCTTCACATTTGTAAGGTTTCTCTCCACTATGAATTCTCTTATGTTTTGTAAGGTGTGAACAGCAGTTAAAAGCTTTGCCACATTCATTACATCTGTAGGGTTTCTCTCCAGTATGAATTCTCTTATGTCTATGAAGGCTTGAGCCATAGTTAAAAGTATTGCCACATTTTTCACATTTGTAGGGTTTCTCTCCATTATGAATTCTCTTATGTTTAGTAATGTACGAACAATGTTTAAAGGCTTCTTCTTCACATCCACCACTTTCCCAGTCTTTCATTAAGTTTAAATTCTCAAGACTATGACTTCCATATGTTCTAAATACCACTTTTTGGAATGAAGCATTTATGCCTTCTTCTGGCAAATAGTCTTGGGCCAAATAAGAGGACATAGCTGGAAGAAATTTTAAAAGTAACAAATTATCTCACTCATTACTTTTTGTCAGAACCTGACAAATATACATTACAAATGCAATATATAAAATTTTACCAAGCACAGTAGTAAGGTGGCAAAACACATTATGTAAGTTCTAATTCCCTTTTTGATAAATAAATATAACAAAATTATACTGACAAAATTGCCTTTGTAGGAATTCTAACAACCAGGTAAGAGTTTTAAGCATACCAGGTAAGCACAATTCCAAGAGTCACACAGAAGGGGAAAAGAAGTTTGATATGCTAACTGAACATGTTATTTCTTCCTTTTTAATGCAGCATGATTCATGTGGACCTAAACTCCCAAATCCAGATTCACCCTCAAAGAAATAAAATAGTGACAACTATGGTATTCCTTTTGGTGGTTGATGAAGCATCCAAAAGTGGTTTCTGTTTTAAATAACAGAGTTATGAAAGAAATGGTGCTATCCTTTTTTTTTTTGACAGAGTCTCACTTTGTCACCCTTGGTAGAGTGTCATGGCATCACAGCTCACAGCAACCTCAAACTCTTGGGCTTAAGTGAATCTCTTGCCTCAGCCTCTTGAGTAGTTGGGACTACAAGCACCTGCCATAACACCCAGCTATTTTTAGAGATGGGGTTTCACTCTAGCTCAGGATGGTCTCAAACTTGTGAGCTCAGGCAATCCACCTGTCTCAGCCTCCCAGAGTGCTAAGATTATAGGCATGAATGCCTGGCCGATGGTGCTATGTTTTGAAAGATGGACCAGGCATGCTGAGACCAAAAAAAGATTGTTACAGTAGCAGAGAGACTTCAGTATTACAGAGAGTATGTGTAGCAAACAATGAATAGGCTCTTCAGAAATGAGGGAAAGGCTCGGCGCCTGTGGCTAAAGTGGCTAAGGCGCCAGCCATGTACACCTAAGGTGGCGGGTTTGAATCCAGCCCAGGCCCACCAAACAATAATGATGGCTGCAACCCAAAACAAAAATAGACAACAAAAATAGCCAGGCGTTGTGGTGGGCGCCTGTAGTCCCAGCTACTTGGGAGGCAGAGGCAGGAGACTCGCTTGAGCCCAGGAGTTGGAGGTTGCTGTGAGCTGTGATGTCACAGCACTCTACCCAAGGGGACAGCTTGAGGTTCTGTCTCAAAAAAAAAAAAAAGAAAGAAATTAGGGAAAATTGCCTTAAATAAAAAATAAAGACACAGTTCCACCAGTTCCACAGTTCCACCAAAATCAAAACAGATCTTAGGTCCCTTGAATCTCTACCAATTGGTTTCAGAATCCCCTAGGGTAAAACCACATGATAAAAGTTTGTAAAGGTGGCATTTTGTTAATTCTCAAATCTTCATCAAAGTTTATAACATATACAAAACATCAGAGGAACATATCCAATCAAAGAAAATAATCAGAGATCAAACACAAAAAACTGGAGATGTATAAGTTACCTGAAAAAGTTAATATTAACCATTTGAATGATGTTCAGTGAGTGAAACTGGAATACCGACAACTTAATGAAATCAGCAAATTAAGAATATTTACAAAAAAAGCACAGAATAAAACAAATTATTTAGATCAAAAATGTAAGAAAGGACCGAAAAATTCTTTTTTTTTTTTTTTTTTTTTTTTTAGACGGAGCCTCAAGCTATCCCCCTGGGTAGAGTACCATGGCATCACAGCTCATAGCAACCTCCAACTCCTGGGCTCAAGCGAGTCTCCTGCCTCTGCCTCCCAAGTAGCTGGGACCACAGGCGCCCGCCACAACGCCCGGCAATTTTTTGGTTGCAGCCATCATTGTTGTTTGGCGGGCCAGGGCTGGACTCGAACCCACCACCCCAGGTGTATGTGGCTGGCACCCTAGCCACCTGAGCCACAGGCGCCGAGCTGGGTGTCAATTTTTCTTGTTTCAACATAAGTGGAGCGAGGGCCCCGTGTCGGTGCCCATGTTGTTTCACTTCTCTGGATTTCAGAGTTGAGCTGATGGTACTTCATGGTCTCTCTTATTTTACCAGATCTCAAAACAGTTCCCCTTGGCAAAGTTATGGAACAAGTCAAATATATATAAATATATGCACATATATGGGAATATATATAGGGAGAGAGAGAAAATTTTTTTTCATGGCTTAAAAATAATTTTATGGCTGGATCATTATTTCAGCCGTCTTTAAACAGCAAGTAACCTTAATGAGTACTTGCCTGTGATTTATTGCCAAGTCACATTTTCTTGCAAATAATTTTGTATAAAATATTTAAGGCTACATTTGACTTTGGTCTTTGGAAGGGATTAAGTTTCCTCTAAATGTCTCATGCATTCTCTAGGGTTTTGGCCACAACACTGCCAAGAGGAATCTACTGACGAGAAGCTCAGTGTTCTAGGATGCTGGCAGCTTGTCATCCTGACTCAACAGATCTTTGAGGTGACTGGAAAAAGATGCAGCAGACCTAAACATTTTCAGAATTATTTTTAAATTAAATTCCTCCTATTTTGCTTTCTTTGTTAGAAGTGACATTCAAAATCCATGTACAGGTAGATGTATGTGTGCGTGTGTCTGTGTATACTTTAAAGGTTTAGTTTAAAAAGTGATCTTAGTCCCACCCTGAGATCAGGAGGCAAAAGGAGGGCATGTAGGCCCTGGAAGGGAAGGCTCTGCCCCCATCGGGGATGTTGAGTGAAACCTTGAAGCCTTCTAGCAAAGGGTGAAGGAGGCTGGGCAGGCCCTGAGCAAGCTGGTCATTTCCACTGATCAAAGTCTGTCCACTGCGTGGTCCCTGCAGTGAAGTCCTTCTGCAAGACCAAATGGGTTTCTCTAAATTTCCTTCTCCAGGCTGAGGGAGGCCGATTCCAAAAACCGGGACACTGGCATTTACACTAGCAGAAGCTGGGCTTCCTAAGTCTCAAGTTTCTCAGAATGATCTGACTTGTTTATGTTACAATTCAGGATGCAGACTGAGAGCTCTTTTTTAAAAAAAAATTCAGATTAATATGAGGATACAAACCACAAACCATTAGGTTATGTAATTCACACATGACAGGTGAAAGTCAGGGTCATAGTAGTATCCTACACCAAGTGTATCATATACCCATGCATCGTACCCACTGGGGGGAAAGCTACTATTCCCCCCGCCACTGTTTCCTCCTTCATGAATTTAATTGAAATTTTCTCTCCTGTGGGTCTGTGATTGTTAGTCTCCTGGTTTCAAATTGGTATTGAGCACATATGTTGCTTGTTTTTCCAGTCTTCCAATACTTCAGTTAGGAAAATGTTCTCCAAATCCACCTAGGTTGTTACAAAGGATGAAAAAATTCCATCTTTTTTTTTTTAACGGATGAACAGTAGTCCACGGTAAACATATACCACAGTTTATTAATCCATTCGTGTGTTGATTGGCAGTTAGGCTGTTTCCACATCTTTGGAATTGTGAACTGCATGGCTCTGAACAATCTAGTACAAATGTCCCTGTCGTGAAATGTCTTTTTTTCATTTGGGTAAATGCCTAGCAGTGGAATTGCAGGATCAAAGGACAGGTCTCCTTTTAGTTCTTTGAGGACTTTCCATACTTCTTTCTGTAGAGGCTGAACTACAGTAGTTTGTGGTCCCACCAGTATCTTCAGTATCTTTCTCTTCACCCAGGCCAGTATCTGCAGCTTTGGGACTTTGTGAGGCGTGCTGTTCTCACTGAGGTTAGGTGATATCTCCGAGTGATTTTGATTTATGTTTCCTAACGGTTAGGGATGATGAGCATTTTTTCATATGTTTATTGGCCATTCTTTTGTCCTCTTGAGAAAAGTTTCTGTTCATGTCTCTTGCCCAGTATTTAATAGGGTTGTTTGCTCTTTTCTTACTGATACGCTTGAGTTCACTGTAGATTCTGGTGATCAAACCTTTGTCATATTCATAGCATATAAATATTTTTTCCCATTCTGAAGGTTGTCTTTTGCTTTGTGGATTATGTCCTTGGCTGTGCAAAACATTTTAACTTGATCAGGTTCCATTTATTTATTTTTGTTGCCGCTATAGTAGCCAGTGCGGTCTTCTTCATAAATTCTTTCCCTAGGCTGGTAAAATCAAGAGTTCTTCCCACACCATTTTCTGGGTTTTTATTGTTTCGTGTCTCAGATTTAAATCTTTAATCCATTGTGAGTTAATTTTTGTAAGTGGTGAGAGGTATGGGTCCAGTTTCATTTTCTTACATGTGGCTAACCAGTTCTCCCAGCACCATTTATTGAATAGAAATTCTTTTCCCCAATGAATCTTTTGGAAAACTGAGAGCTATTGTTTTTAGGCCTTCAGCAGTTTTTACACAGGCACACACAGAGTCCAAACTTTCTTCAGACAGAACACTGTATTTATATGTTATTTAACAAGTTATTTAACTGTATTTATATATGTTATTTAAACAAGTTTTCCTGGTCTTTCTGATGTGCATTTCTTTTTAGTTATTTTGGGAGTCAAAATCAGCCAATCATTTGTCATTCCCTAGTTGTCCACATTCTTAACCCAAGGGTGACAACCCCCTGAAATCCTATACCAAATTGTTTGTGTATTTATTTTTCTTCCCAGAGTCAAGAGGACGTGGCATCCATAAAAGGGTCAAAGACAGCCTTAGGTATTTAAAAACTTCAGCCAATTGTTCGAGTTTAAATGCCTTGGCAATGATTAATCTCTGTTACCTGCAAGCAGATATTCCAGAAGGACCGTGGCCAAAGTTTCTCGCCAATCCCTCCCAGCCCAACACAATAAATCACAATACACATACATATATCCAAAACCAGACTACGTAAGCCACATTTTTGTTTTCTTAAAAAAAAACAAAAAACACTTAATATAGAAAAGCGTTCTACCCCAATCATCATCCTCAATTCAGTTAATATTTGTCCTTCAAGCCTTTAAGGCTTTTCTCTGTTTTCTTTTTTTTAATTGAAAGAGAGGAAGCATTACAGATAAAATGTGAGTCCTCTTGGTTCCCAGTTGAATGCCCTTTCTGAAAGTAACTATGATGATGAATTTAGCCTGCATCCCTTCAGCTCGCTGTTGAGAGCTTGTGTGTATGTAGCCCTGAACAATATATAGCATTGCTTTTATATTTTTAAATGGTATTATACTTCTTCATTCAAGATTATACTATTGGCTCGGTGCCTGTGGCTCAATCGGCTAAGGCGCTAGCCACCTACACCTAAGGTGGCGGGTTCTGTTGGACCCAAAACGGGGTCCAGCCACGATAGCCGCCCCCAAGGAACAGTCACCAGACTCGGGTCCATGCAAAAGCAAGAGGCGAGTTTATTGCTGACGGGTCAGGGTCCCTCAGCCTATCAGGAAGAAGGACCCCGAAAAGCTGTTACAGGCTGATTTATAGGGAAACATTAGGGCGAAGAGAAAGTATAGGGGAGCGGGTATGTGGGGAGTTCTGATAGGAGGATTTGAGTGGGTAGCCTGGCGCGGACGGGAAAGTCCGGGGAATGAGGCTGCTTCTGATTGGATGATTTTAGACAAAGCTACTGGGTTCTTGGCGCGCAGGAACAGGGAAGGAGGAAGGAGGAAGGGGGAAGGGCGGCAGCAGCTACAGGAAAGCTCTTTATGGTATAATGGTTCCTTCATTTCGAATCCCCATCCTGGGCCCTCCAAACAACAAGGATGGCTGCAACCAAAAAATGGCCGGGCGTAGTGGCGGGCGCCTGTGGTCCCAGCTTACTTGGGAG